>JAKUCV010006142.1:0-11290 GCA_028386065.3 Turnera subulata
TAGATACATGTATGATTGGCTTTAGTGCAAGTGGGAGATTGTTAGTAATATGCCCAAAAAGCCAATCTATGGATGATTGTATTCATGTGTACATATTTGAGGTTATGCCTATATATATGATTATGAGATAATCTTTTGCACGTATATATAACCCTAGTGTATATGTATTTGATATGTATATTCTTAAAGGTCCCTAGTCATTTATTATTATGGTTGGGTTGTAATAATAAAATAAGGCTAGCGTATGTTGAGGATTGTATGAGTTACGAATTCTATATACGGGTACAAGATGGGGATCTTGTTGACTGGACCGACCCACATAAGAACGCTACATGGAACGTTTTATGTATGTCGATAGCGTTTTCTTATAGATGTGATTGTCCTCCGACCTGAGATCGTCAAGGTATCCAACATATGAATCATGTACCTTGATATTATTCCTAGTCATCCGTAGTTGGGTGGACATAGGGGTAATCATCGGGTATATGACGAGTATGTAGTGGGTTTTGATTGATCAAGAGGGGATTCGTCCGACCTATATAACGGGTATATTATCGAGTAGGTTTCTTGATAGAGTTGAACTGTTAAAATGCATGGCCATGCTCGGATAAGGTGATATGATGATATCACGGGCATCCGTTTTATACAGTTAACTCGAGGATCAAGAAACCGCGATTAGACATACACGAGATTGACGTTTCCATGTCTCGGTCTAATCTTGATAATGGGACGAAGGGACGATGACATATTCCGAGGCATAGTGAATCAGTTCTGATCTTGTCGTTCGGGTAGCAATGATGTGTTGCTAGACGCCGCTCTTTGTTTATGATTATAAAATGAGATTTTACAATCATTGCCGGACGTTACAAGTGCCTACAGGGTCACACACATAGAACCAATGATTCGAGCAGATGGTTGAACCGTGGTTGGACCGCGGTTGGACCGTGGTTGGACTGTGGTTTGACTAGGGTCGTTTTTGGGATGGTTTGATTCAATAAGTATCAGATTAGTGGAGTCTTTAATGCAGCCATGTGATGAATATTCCCACTAAGCGTTAGTGGAAACATGGTGGCTATGTTGGCCACTTTGTTTTGCCTTTATGAGTTGGCACTCACATGGTTGTGTATGGGCATTATAGATGTGTGGGGATAGGCATTGTGAGCTGAAGACTCTAGCTTATTCTCAGCCCCTTCACCACGTTTTTGGCAGCCCCAAAAACTCTCTGAAAACACCTCCTTTGAGTTCTTCTTCTTTGTGAAAGAAGCAAGAGCATTAGCATTCCAAAACACCCCAAACACACACTAGCTCCTACCTTGTTGCTAGCACATCAAGTGGGAGTGCTCGAGGCTTGATTCGTGTGACGACTCGAAGCCGATCACGGTCCGTGTGGATACCGTAGAGGAGCAGGGCTTCTTCTTGCTCTTACTGATTCTACACAACAATTAGGTGAAAGACCCTAATCTTACAGGTACGCAAAATTTTGTTATACGGTTTACTAGCTTCACATGTGTTCTTGGTTGTTTCCCTTATCTTCCGCTGCATTTTTTTGCTTCTATATGAATGTCATATAGCTTAGGGAAACCTACATAAGAGACGTCTTAACATACTGAGCCTCTTGAGCATGTTGAAACTGCCAGGGAAAGTGTCACACACTTCCTTCCACATCCCCAAGATAATCTCCAAATATTTAGGATATTCCCACCACGCATTAATGAATCTAAACGGTCTATATCCCTTCTCAAAGTGGTTCTGAGTTAGTAATAAAGGGCAATGTTCTGATTTTAACTTCCTACCAGACATTAGAACTAGCACAGAAACCATAAACTCCATTCACCTTCTGCAAACATTCTATCTATCTTACTTGCGGATGAGGAGTTACTCCAGGTGAAGTATCGATCACTTAGGTTAAATTCAATCAAACTGACTCGTTGGACAAAGTTGGCAAAAGCCGAGGCACCTCACCTGAAAATCCTTCCACTCTTTCTGTCAGAGCCTACTAAGGTTTCGTTAAAATCTCCAAGCACCATCCATGGAGAATTAAAATCAGACTTCAGAACGGCAAGGTTTCCATTGTACGCTTATGCTCGGAGGTTTAACCTCAGTGATATCTGAGGTTTTTAACACTGAAACTCCAATAGACCTTCTTATATTGGAAGTTACTACTAGATCACCAGTAGTGCGTCCTGGGAAAGGTTAAAATCTTTTAGTGTCAGGGAAATCAAGATCATACCACCTGCCCTACCTTGAGAATCGACCGCCACAAACTCCATATTTCCCGGACCCCATAATTTGTGAAAAAGAAATAAATCCATTCGGTGGCACTTGGTTTCACACAAGAAAGCTAAATTTACGTTATTGATTTGGATGAAATCACGTACCTGTGCTTGTTTAGAGCTCGAACAAACACCTCTAACATTCTAGGATAGAAAATTGATCATAAAGATGGATGAGACCCGTTGAAAGCATCAAGGTGATCAGACATCAGCCCGCTTCAAAGCCTTCGTTCGACACCATCTCCTCGACCAGCCTGTTAGCTGCTTCATGGCAATTTATACAGTCCCATCCAATGGAATCACCCAAATTGGTTGTTGCATCGGTACTAGCTCAGCACCCTCAATTTCTTTCCCCACCCGCTTGCTAATTCTTTAAATATCTGAGTTCGACTCCAGTTGATGACTCTCTGGTATGGATATCGCACTACCCCATTTATTGATGTATTTGATTTTGTGGTGGTTGGAAACATTCATACTTTGCAAAATCTCTTTAACCCGCCTCTCAACTGCTTGGTTAAAGGATATGTAGTTGTTTGTGTTGTAAGGAGAGGACCTTGAGACACTATAGATGGACATGGAACTGATCCTTTGGTTTGAATTAGAGGATGTGCAACCTTCAAAGGGGAAGGAATTCATCTGGCTTGGGCTTTTGATAGGAGTAGTGTATGATGATGGAGTGATGTGGGTATGGGACCAAGGGAAGAGAGTATGTGGTCTCAGCCCAAAACTTTTGGCTGAGGGAGGGTTTGATGGTATAGTTGGGATTGGGCCAAGTTTGATTGGGCTGTAGGTGATAAGGGGAAGGTCCGTGTTAGTAACGGCTGAGGGTTTGGTAGAATTTGAGGAAGAGGAATTACTCAAGTGCGTGGGTAATTTTGAAGGGACATGACTGTGGGAATGTGCGTGAACAGAAATTAGTGGCAGGTCGTGCATGGGATTTAATTTTGCTATGATTGGGTGAAGTTAAAAAGGGTCATCAGATATAGGGGAATCATTAAAGGCGTGTTGGTCAGGAGCGGCTGGAATGTTGGGAGATGTTGATTTGGCACCAGAACACGAGGGGCCGTCCATTGGACTTTGTTGCACAAGTGGCAAGGCCAGAGTAGCCAGGCAGATGCCTGAATGCGATAATGAAGGTTGATTTCGAGGGGAGAGATTCCGACAGGAACCGCTCCAATCAAATGGATCAAATTGTGATTCAAACATCACGATTTTGAACTGATTGTTTCCAAATTTCATAGAGAAAGTCTTGTTGATCCATTCACTTCTTTTAGTAAGAATAAGTATCTATGCCATGTCCATCCTCTCCCTAAGACTGGACTATTCACTCTAATCTACCAAGGTTCCAACATTGGACATAATTAATCGAAAGAAATCTTCAGTCCATGCGTTGGGTGGAACACCCATCACCAGCATCCAGCATAGTCGGTTATGTGCGGAGTCACCATCTTTCCAAGCCTTAAAGGTATCACAGTATTGAGAGACCACTGTTGGTTTGTTGTTTAATGTTGTGATTAATTCTTTGATGGTCAAAAAGGAAGGAAACTCCACCAAGGGGAATGATTTTGGTCACCAGACAATTCTTGTTGAAAAATAAATCTGAAATTTCTTCCAGTGGCATTAGATGTTTGAGAATACCGAAGGCACATCTGCATAGCCAGTCTAGTGAAGGGTCCTTACGAATAAAAGAGGTACATGCGTTTGAGTTGTCGTTGCCGTCGGAGTACATCTTTCCATGGTCTTCATCCGCTTTCACTGCCTCAGCAAAGGAGCGATTGTCACGACGATGAAAGGGATTAGGTGGGGTTCCATTCATGCGCACAGGAGGATTGCCTGTTTTTATTTTAACATCAGACTTAGCACGTCCTTTGGCCAAATCGGCCACAAGCTTTTCACCATCCACCTGCATTGAATTGATGCATTGGATAACATATTGTGCTTGGATGTTGTTGTTGAAGCGAATAAAAGCATACCACTTCCCTCTCTTGTTCAATCGCTTTGGGACAAACACATCCATAACTTCTCCGTACTTTGACATTACGAGGTGAATGTCCAAGGGTGTAATAACCTGTATAACAGGTCCAAAGTGTTTACCTGATGAGGGACGGGTGTAGGTTCTGGTAGGCAACCCTTTGGCACTAATTGGCTCGGATGGATTAATTAGTGTGCGATTAGCCTTAATCACAGAATAAGGTGTGCTAAGTATGTGCTAAGTAGGGGGCAGGTTGGCATGGTCTTGTTGGTAGAAAGAAAGCTTGAGGTGGAGAGTTGCTTGGCTTGGTGGCAGAAGGGGAGCAAGAGGTAGGGAGCTGCTTTGGCTTGGTGGCAGAAGGAGGGCAAGAGGCAGCAAGTGGCTGCTGAATCACCTGCTTGCCTTAGCCTTATCAACCCCAAACAAGCACCTCACCCCTCATTTGTGCCAAAATCATGAGAGAAACTCAGGAGAGAAGGACTCAGCCATTCTCAAGGTTTTCTCAAGACTCTTGCACACAAAGGAAGTGGTAAGTGAGCTGGGTTGGAAATCTGGTTTGTTTGGGTGCCAAATGGTTAGCTAAGTGTGCTGTAGGCTTGGACAGTGCACCAACTCGGTTTTGTGGGAAGTCTAAAGTTGGGATTCTATGAGTTTAAGTTGTGTGAAGGTCGCTGGTTGCATGGGGGTGTTAGCTGAATGAATTGGTGCGCAATTGGCTTGTGGGAAGCCAATTGGTGCACCAATCGTACAGTAGGCAACCGTAGGTGACCTAGTGGCCCAGCTGGTGCACCCTTGGTCCCCTGGCTGGCCTAGTGGCGAGCCAAAGGGTACACCGAGGGACTAAGCACTAATATGTGAATGTTTCTTAGTTGATGCTTTGTTGTCCAAGTACTATTATACTTGATGCTAATGTGATTTTATGTGTGGGCAGGAGCTAAAGCTCAAGGTGCATCAAAGGAGGGTGAAGGACCTAGTGAGGTCTAACTTTGTGTAAGTTGGGTTGCATACTTGTGGTTGTTGATGGTGCACATTTGTTGGTTGATAACCCCAACGTGCTTGCGGTAGCACCAATAGTGGGGTGCTTTATTGTGGTTATGCCTTGGCTTATATATATACGAACCCGTTAATCGGGCTATGCATTGCATGCATAGCACTTGCATTCATTGCATTTCCACATTGTGGTTATATATATGTGGATGAGGGACCTTGCGGTACAAGATGGCTACATGGTCAATATATGGAGGCGGGGTGTGTGCTGGGCGCTGTGCTTGGTTGTGGCAGCAAGTCACGGGCACTTCCCGTGACTTCTGGTAAGCCTCGTACGTGGGGCTGTGTGTTAAGGAGTAACACGGTGAGCAGGGCTGTCAAACCTTGCAAGTAGGCTCAGTATAGACACCGGACAACTTACCCGTGGGCTGATCACGGCGGCATCTTGAGAAGTATTGTTGGTTGTTTTTTCCTGCTTATGTGTATCGTTTCTACTTACTGGTATGACCATCCTCTTACTGAGTCGTGGACTCACCCCCCCCCCCCCCTTCTTTCCACCCCTTGTTTCAGGAATAGGAGAGCAAGACGAGCTTGGTGTGGGTAGACCCGAGTGGTGTGTTTTGTAGATGATGGGTACTTAGCCAATCCTGATTTTGCGTGTATATATAAACCTAAGTGAATTGGCTTAATAAATGGTACATGTAGTGCCCCACTTTTGTAACTTAAATGATGTATACAAGAGCCGGCTGTTTGACCTTGAATTCGAATTCCTTATAGTATTGTTAAATTGTTGCTCGTTGTGTGATAATTGCCTCTGCCCATATAGCCAGCCTCTGCCTGGCGTCAGGTGTAGGCCTTTGGGTGCCCTGCGCTAACCCCATGGGTGCGCCGGATACCTGGCCGGTCACGTATTGACGGGGCGTGACAATTTTGGTAGCGGAGCATGGTTTAATTATTGTTAAGGGGCCTAGGCTAAAAGTGATGCTATAGGTTGATACCCATCAGTAGAGACCGTGGGATGGTGAGAGCTGATTTTAAAGTGTTGGTTTTCTTGTACCTTGTGTGCAAGTAAGCCGTCAAAGAGGAAATCGAAAAAGGAAGTATTTGCTGATGTTGTTGCCCCGGATGTGCAATCCGTACAGAATGCCCAGGATGTTGATGACGAGACATGTTCCGGGGGCGGCTAGTGATGAGTTGCCTAGTGAAGCAGAGTACTCAGATGCATCTCAGGAAATGCCATTAGAGGTGCTGAAAACTGGCTTGCACGGTGTAAACCGGGCTATCGAGAAGCTAACAGAAATAGTGGCTGAAAGGAGGCAGGATGAGGGAAGGGGCCAGCAAAATCAGCAAGGCCAGCAAAGTCACAGCGATCCTCCGTTGCTTACTTTTGTGAAGCTTGATCCACCAATATATACGGGTGCTGAACATGAAGACCCACAACGGTTTTTGGTAGAAATTTGGAAGTGCTATGAGGTAATGGGATGTACTGATCATAGAGCGGTAGGGTTTGCTGCCTTTCGGTTGAAAGAGGATGCTAACAACTGGTACCAATCTAAGAGGAGAGAAAGGTTGTCTGGTGCAGAACCCTTGACATGGAGCGAATTCTCCGAAATATTCCTAGCACGGTTTTCTACCTGAAAGTGTTAGGGACAAGAAAGCATATGAGTTTGAGGCTTTGAAGCAAGGGGACTTGACTGTGACCGAATATGACTCAAAATTCACAAAGTTGTCTAAGTATGCTATGCACTTAGTCTCGGATGAACGGGGGAAAATTAAGAGATTTATTCGTGGGTTGAAGACCTCTATCTATAACTCTGTGGTTGCACATGATTTTCTCTCGTATGCTGCTGTAGTTGATAAGGCGAGGGCAATTGAAGCAAGGGCCCGTGAGGATAGTGTTGAGACTATGAGTGCTAAGCGGACCAAGCAGGAAGGCTTACAAAGTCAGCAAAGCTTTACTGCTGATGCTGGACAGTTCCGGGGAAGAGGAAAGGTGGGCATGTGGGGAACTTTGCCGAGAGCAAAATTCCAAGGCAGCTCAAGCTATCGTGCCCCAAGTGTTGCTGTGAATCCAATGGTCCCTAAGAATAGTCAATTCATAGGTACACAAAGTGCACCAATGGGATCCAATAATCAATGCTATAGGTGTGGCCGGTTTGGGCATATGGCTCGAGAATGTTTGGCGACCCAAAATCTATGCTATATGTGTGGGCAGTCGGGACATGTAGCTAAGGAGTGTCCCATTGGACAACCATCCGTGGCGTCTAGTGTGGCCTCACCACCACCTAGGCCGCAACGGGCTGATAGCCAGTCATCATTCCGAGGCAGAGGAGGTGCTGGTCGCGGATCAATTGGTAGAGGGAGTAGCTACCAACCGGGCCAGGGGCAGGCTCGTGTGTTTTGCAAGACCCAGGAAGATGCTAAAGCCTCCAATGCTACTGTGACAGGTATAATGAAAGTTAATTCTTGCCCTGCTTTGTGTTTAATTGGTACGGGGTGTACGCACTCCTTTGTTAATTCACATTTTGCCAAGTACTTTGAGGAAGCACCTAGCAATCTGGGTAGTCCGTTGGTTGTGTACACACCTCTGGATGAGCGTGTTTATGTGGATAGGGTGTACCAAGGATGTGATATCTCTGTGATGGATCGTCATATGCCAGTAGATTTGTTGCTGTTACCAATGGCAGATTTTGATGTATTACTGGGCATGGATTGGTTGACCCGGTATGGTGCCCGTGTCGATTGTGTCAACGAGACAGTGAAGTTTCAGCCCACTGGGGAGACAGAATTTATCTTTCAAGGAAAGTTCATCTCACCCCAACCCCAAATAATTTCTGCGGTGAAGGCAGCTCGGGTGGCGCGACAAACAAACTGCTTGTATTTGGCATCAGTGCAAAGTGAAGGTGAGCAGAAAATTTCAATTGAACAAGTTTCTATTGTCAATGAATTCCTTGATGTTTTTCCTGAGGATTTGTCGGGATTACCACCGAAACGTGAAATTGAGTTTGGTGTTGAGCTTGTGCCGGGGGCAGAACCCGTATCAATTACACCATATCGAATGGCCCCTACTGAGTTGCGGGAGTGGAAAACTCAATTGCAGGATTTGTTGGACAAAGGGTTTATCAGACCTAGTGTGTCCCCGTGGGGAGCTCCTGTTTTGTTTGTCAAAAAGAAGGATGGCACGACGAGAATGTGTATTGACTATCGGCAATTGAACAAGCTGACTATTCGAAATAAGTACCCACTGCCCCGTATCGATGATTTGTTTGATCAATTGCAGGGGGCAAAGCTTTTTTCGAAAATTGATTTGAGGTCAGGATATCATCAGTTGAGAATCAAGGAGGAGGATGTCCGAATAACAGCTTTTCGAACACGGTATGGGCATTACGAATTTTTGGTGATGCCATTTGGTCTGACCAATGCACCTGCGGCATTCATGGACTTGATGAATTGGGTGTTTAAGCAATACCTTGACAAGTTTGTGATTGTATTTATTGATGATGTACTGGTCTACTCTAAAACTAAGGAGGAGCATGAGATACATTTGAGAACTGTGTTGCAATTCTTACGGGAACAGAAATTGTTTGCCAAATTTTCTAAGTGTGAGTTCTGGTTGGAAAGAGTATCATTCTTAGGCCATGTGATATCAGCTGATGGTATTGAGGTAGACCCACAAAAAGTGGAAGCAGTTGTAAAATGGCCGAGGCCGACCAATATGACAGAAGTACGGAGTTTCCTTGGACTGGCAGGTTACTACCGTCGTTTTGTCGAGGGCTCTTCCTCTATCGCCGCACCATTGTGTGGATTGACTCAAAAGAAGAAACAATTTGTGCGGACTGATGCTTGCGAGGCTAGTTTCCAGGAGCTGAAACACAGGTTAACCACAACACCAATACTTGCATTGCCTAGAGAAGATGGTGTGTATACCGTATATTGTCATGCGTCGAGGGTCGGCTTGGGCTTTGTTTTGATGCAAGATGGCAGGGTGATTGCTTATGCGTCCCGGAAACTTAAGAAAAATGAAGAGAACTACCCGGTGCACGATCTTGAGTTGGCAGCAGTGGTGTTCGCTTTAAAAATTTGGAGGCATTATCTGTATGGGGAGCCTTGTGAAATCTATACTGATCATAAAAGTTTAAAGTACATAATGGAGCAACGAGACTTAAACTTGAGGCAACGGAGATGGGTTGAATTACTCAAAGATTACGACTGTGTTATTAAGTATCACCCGGGGAAAGCAAATATTGTAGCTGATGCCTTGAGTCGGAAATCTGTTGGTAGTTTAGCACATCTTAGTTTGGACAGAAGACCCTCAGTCAGGATATGGCACAAGTTAATGGGCCAAGGCTTGGAATGTGCGGTAGCTGAATCGGGAGCATTGTTGGCACATTACCAAGTGCGTCCCATCTTAAAGGAAGAGATTGCCAAAGCACAAGAAGAGGACTCAGAAACAAAGCAGTGGAAAGAGAAGGTTGCTCGGGGGGGGAATGCCGGGATTTATTGTTAAAAGTGATGGCATTCTAAAATTTAATTCAAGGATGTATGTTCCTGATGTTGGGGGTGTTAGTATAATATGCCCAAAAGCCAATCATGAATGATTATTTGTAGTCATGTATACGCCTTAAGGTTATTCCAATAAGTATCGTTTATGAGATAAACGCTTGCACATACTTATAACCCTAGAATATTTCATATTCTTAAATGTCCCTAGTCGATTATTATTATGGATGGGTTGTAATAATAAATTAAGACTAGCGTATGTTGAGAATTGCATATGTGATATGAATTCTACATACGGGTACAAGTTGGAGAACTTGTGGACTGGACCGACCCACATAAGAACCCTACATGGAACGTTATATGTATGTCATTAGTGGTTCTTATAGATGTAATTGTCCTCCGACCTGAGATCGTCAAGGTATCCAACATATGAATCATGTACTTTGATATTATTCCTAGTCATCCGTAACTGGGTGGACATAAGGGTAATCATTGGGTATATGCCGAGTATGTAGTGGGTTTTGATTGATCAAGAGGGGATTCGTCCGACCCATATAACGGGTATATTATCGTATGGTTTCTTGATAGAGTTGAACTGTTAAATGCATGGCCATGCTCGGATTAGGTGATATGGTGATATCACGGGTATCCGTTTTATATAGTTAACTCGGGGATCAAGAAACATAGATTAAACATATACGAGATTGACATATTCCATGTCTCGTGTTTGATCTAGACAATGAGACGAAGGGACGATGACATATTCCGAGGCATAGAGAATCAGTACTGATCTTGTCGTTCGGGTAGCAATGATGTGTTGCTAGACGCCGCTCTTTTCTTATAATTGTAAAATGAGAATTTTACAATTATTGCCGGACGTTACAAGTGCCTACAGGGTCACACACAAAGAACCGTTGATTCGAGCAGGTGGTTGAACCGTGGTTGGACCATGGTTGGACCGGTTGTGGTTGGACCGTGGTTGGACTGTGGTTGGACCATGGTTGAACCAGGGTCGTTTTGGTACAATAATTAGGTGAATTATTGACCAGAGATCAGACATTATGGTGTGTGTTGTTTTGGAAAGTCTAGTGGAGGCATTATCATGTCTTGACATGATTAAGTGGGTGATGGGCCAAGGTTGGCCATGACTTCCACTAACCTATGTCTTCATTTTTTGCATGGGTATGATCTGATCATGTTCTTCCTCTCTTGGGTGTTCTCTAAACATTTTTGGCTTCAGCATTTCAGAGAAAAACACACCTCTCTTCTTCTTCTTCTTTGTGAAAGAAAAGAAGAACACCAAAGCAGCCAAAACACTTAGCTTTCGGTTTACTGCTGCTAGCACCCAGTCCGGGAGTGCTCGAGGCTTGATTCGTGTGACGATTCCAAGCCAATCATGGTTCGTGTGGATACCGTAGAGGAGCCAGGCCGTTGTCTTGCTCTTGCTGATTCCATTCACGAGTTAGGTGAAAGATCCTAATCTTCCAGGTATGTAATTTTGTTATACGGTTTATGTTGCTTCACATGTGGTTCTTGGTTGTTTCCCTTACTTCCGCTG
>JAKUCV010006143.1:0-10414 GCA_028386065.3 Turnera subulata
CATCGATGTTTAAAAGCCAACATCGATGTTTTGGCACTTCTGCCAAATTTTGAGAAGACTTGAAAACATAGAACATCGATGTTTTGGACACAACATCGATGTTGCTTGATAGAACATCGATGTTTTGAACACAACATCGATGTTCTTGAGCCACGGCAAAAGTTATGATGTATTCAAATGCAATAACATCGATGTTGACAATAGAACATCGATGTTTAGGGCTCAAGGAACAATTTTATGACATATATGATTAATGAATGCATGAAGGAAAAACGATTTTTGGTTTAAGCTAATAACTTGGAAGATTTGAGTTACCATTTACAAGAAGTTAGTATAGATAATTCCTATATTTCTTCATCCTTGTTGCTTCAATCCTTGTACTCCTTTCACTTTAGACTATTGCTTCTTTGATTGGTTTCTTTTTGCTTCAAAGGTTGTCATCAATTGAGCTATGGTTGGTTTGTCATTATCAAAACCCTGAAATGAGACAATGAAGCATGAGTTCTAACAATTTTCCCCTTTTTGATAATGACAAACACATAGAAGTATATGCCAAGTTTTATGAATTTATAAGTGAGTTTGATTCCCCCTAACTTGGTGCATATGTTAATTTCATATGTTAATTCCCCCTAACTTCGTGCATATACTTCTTCTTATCATCTTCCCCCTTTTGTCATTAGCAAAAAGAATTGGCAATAAGTAGCATTTTATTGAATTGGAAAAATAAATATAAATATAGCAAGAAAATAAATGTTTAGAAAATGGGGTCTAGGTCCCATCATTATTGTCATTATCATGGTCATCATCAATTGCTTCATTATCACCATCATCTTCTTCTTCATCATCATCCTCTTCCATAGGTGTGTAGTCCTCATCATCTTCAGCATCAAAATGGAGGTCTTGAAATGATGTGTGATACGGTGGAGGAGCGTAGTTGACATGAGCAAAATATGACCGAAGATCATGTCCTTGTCGTTGCACTTCTGTGTCAATCCGCTCAATGGATCGTCCCAGGCCATGGACATATGATTGAAGATGGTGGAGAGAGGCAGCAATTGTTTCAAGGGTGACGACAGGAGCTTGGTCAGGAGCTGGAAGTGCGAGAAGACGCGCTGCTTGAGGTTTATCTGCTTGTTGTGCGGCTGCCTGTTGTTCGGCTTCTTGGGCAGGTCGGTGAGCACCCTCAGCTGCTTGTCCAGCTCGGAAGGTTGCATCAGAAATTGCCCAAATCTTGACTTCTTGGGTTAGAATTCCTACCAGCGGATTGATACCTGCACTCATCAAAATGTTGGTGACCAAGAAAGCATAGGGCAGAGGATGGTCGTTGGTCGCATGTTCTGCCATGTGCATGAGGACGAATCGTGCCCAATTAATGGGTGCACCGTGAAGGATCGCGTGAAGAACTTTCTCATCTTCAGTGGTCAGAGTTGTGTGACTCCCGGCTCTTGGTTTGATCACCCGAGTGACAAGATAGAAAAGGACCCTGTACTCCGGATTGATTGAGTGAATTGTGGGTCGACCGGAACGGTTTTTCTTCACCTCCGTGAAGCCAAGCTCAGCAAGAAGAGGGATTTCATAGTTAGTGAGAAAATGATCACCCCCATAGCCAGAGATGTCATGACCTTGGAATGGCAATTTGGCAACGGTCCCAAACTGCTCCAAGGTGATCTGAATAGTCTTCCCATTTACTTGTGCAGATAGGACATCTCCTTCTCGGGTGAGAGTTGAGTAGAAGGCTCGGATGAAATCGGCATTAAACTCATGCCTCCTACGGGTAACAAACTCCCAAAGGTGAGACTCTTGAAGAAGTCTTGGAAGATTAGTGTATTGTTTTTCTTGAGGGTATTCATCGGGAAGGTATCTAGGTGATGCAATGAATCGTTTGGCAAAGAAGGTGAGGTAATGGTAGAGCTGTGGTCGTGAGGTGAACCAAATGTTGGAACCCTCCACTAGATATTGTTGACTAGAGGTTGAAGAGCTTCTTCTTTTGGTTGGGTGCTCTTGGATAGGGTCTTTCCCTTTGGTGCTTTTCTTTCCTCCAACATGGAGAAAAGAAGAAGGTGTTAAAAAAAAAATGAGATGAGATGGAGTGGAAGGCGAGATGGAGTGGAAGGAGAGAAAGAATGAAGAGTGATAGTTGTGGAAAGAGAGGAAGATAGGTATATGAAGAAGAGAAGAGAGGAGATAAGTGTATGAGCAGATATGGATAAGAGATAAGAATGTAGAGATAAGAAATGAGATGAATATGAGTGGAGATAAGATAAGTGATGAGTATGAGTAGAGGTAGGTGAAGAGGAGAAGAGTAGAGATGGGTATTTATAGAGGGGAGCCAAAAAGAACCCGTTGTGAACAGTAACGGTTTTTTTTTTGGAAAACAACGGCAAAACATAGATGTTTTGACCTGAAACATCGATGTTGAGCCGCTCCAACGGCTATATTTTTGAAACTGCAACGGTCCAACATCGATGTGTTAAAGGGAACATCAATGTTTTATGCGCTCGGCCGAAGGAGGGAAACACGCACATTGGTTCAACATCGATGTTATATACCTAAACATCGATGTTGTTTGCGTTCGGCCAAAAATGATTGTGACCAAAATGATCCAATATCGATGTTGTAAGTGGAACATCGATGTTTTATGTTCTCGGCGAAAAGAAAAAAACAAAAGCTCATGGTTAAACATCGATGTTTCATACCTCAACATCGATGTTTTTTACATTCGGCTGTTTTGATGGTTTTAGCAAAATGGTCAAACATCGATGTGGTTCCTTAAAACATCGATGTTGTGTGGAATCGAAAATATAAAGAAATTAGGTGCAAGAGATCAAACATCGATGTTGGTGATCTACACATCGATGTTGTACTGAGTATTTTGAAGACTTACCTAAACATCGATGTTGTGACACACAACATCGATGTTTTAAACATTCTGCCAATTGTGAATTGCATCCAACATCGATGTTGGTAAGGACAACATCGATGATGCTCTGTTTGCTTAGTAAAGTCCTTTTTGTTCAACCTTGTTGGTGATCCGAAATGAGGTGTACCTGCAAAACAGAGTTAGTAGATCCTTGGGTGCTCGAGTTAACAAAGATAATACACGAGCTTTAGTAAGATAAAAACATGTGTGACAATTTTAAGGGTAGTAAGAAAGCCTCTGTCCCCAAGAAATATTTTCTTGGATGTCTATCCTGCCAGGATGAGGAGGTGTCTCCTTGTCGTAAGTACACCGGGCTCGAGAAAATGTCTTGTCAGTTGGACTTTGATTGCCTCTGATGCCCAGCTAATCAGACAGTAAATCCCGTGATGAATCAATAATGCAATCAAAACCACGATTGTAAAAAAGAAAATCTTTGATAATCGGAAAAATTTGTAAGGTTGTAGACATTGATTGAGCAATAATTTAACTAATTGGCAAATTTTTCAAAAAGAAGATTCTTGAAAATCGAAGCAGTTTGGAAGGGTCTTCTCCTGAACATTATTTACGATACTTCAAAGATAGGTAGGGGTCATCTCCTGAACAATCTCTGGATACTTCAGAAATTGGGAGGGGTCACCTTCTGAGAGAAGAAGCAACTCAGTTGTGTTTCTATAAATAGGCATACGATAGAACTCATTAGACACAGAAAATTATAAGCCAATTTCAGCAAGAGAGTTTAGCAAAAAAAAATCAAAACCAAGAATGCCTTCCCCTTCCACTGTCTTTTTTGTTGAGGGTGCAGCCGTAGGCAGGAGAAACCGATTAGCCTATAGTATTGTAAGTGAGCCGTCTGAGGATCTGCCTAATGAACTAGGTAGAATTTCTCGCTTAGTATTTGTTGATGAGCTCTACTCTTCTAGGTTTTCTGTCACACCCATGGAAGAGACTATTTTTCTTGAGAGTCAAAGACCACTTAAAACTTCCTTCTATGGTACCGCCAATGCCACAATGTTCTTCATATCTGAAAGGCTAGAGAGTTTTCAAATGGAGTCTACCCATCAAACCTTAGAACAAGGAAGCTATTACCGTCTTTCAATGACTGCTCAGAGTGCTTCAGGGGTCCCTGGCTTACCGCCAACTTGGCCAAAGGTTCGCCTGCTCGTGTGGAATTGCAGGGGAATCACGAGGCGCTCTCAAGATTTTACAAGAATGTTGAGAGACCTGAAGAACCAGTACAAACCGAATATGGTTCTGCTCACCGAGACATTATGGCAACCTGGCGAAAACCACGGGTTCATCCCTCTCCGTTTTCCATCAGTGAACCGGTTTGAAATCCCTGGCCAGAATAACTCGGGTGGAATGTGGTTTGCATGGAATGATAATGTTAGGGTTAATATTGTTAATGACCCTAATAGCTTCTCTATAACTGCTGTGCCAAATCGTTAAGAGCTAGATTATGATGGGTATGTATGTTTGTTTAAAAAAAAATATGTGTGATTGTATTGTAATATAAATAATGTAAGCGTGTGTGTGTGTTTGTAAGCGTGATTGTAAAATATGAAATCAATAAAATCATGTGTGTTTGTGTTAATTTAGCATGTACCAATGTAAATTTTAATTGGTTTAGAGAACTTACCTGAACATCGATATTGTGATACTCAACATCGATGTTGTGATCATGTTGCCAAAATTCTGGATTCGCCTTCAGTTCTACTTTGTTCCCCCTATCATTTTGCCTAATTGGCCGTCATAATATGAGATCTTCAAGGAGGGTTGCACATGCCCAAATCCAGCCTTATTTTTGTGAATTGATCTTCTTTCAAAGGCTTGGTGAAGATATCTGCAAGTTGCCCATCGGTCTTGACAAAATCAAGTGTTATATCTTTCTTTTGCACATGATAGCGAATAAAATGATGTCTAATCTCTATATGCTTTGTTCGTGAATGCTGGATAGGATTCTTGGTGAGATTAATGGCACTAGTACTATCACAATAAATAGGAATTGACTCAAATTTCAAACCATAGTCTTCAAGTGTATGTTTCATCCACATAACTTGAGCACAACAAGAACCAGCAGCTATATATTCAGCTTCCGTGGTGGAAGTAGCTAAGGAATTTTGCTTCTTACTAGACCATGCGACTAATGCTTGACCAAGAAATGGACATGTAGCACTAGTGCTTTTTCTATCTAAGGTACTCCCGGCAAAATCCGCATCGGAATAACTAGTGAGAGTAAATGAACTCACTTTGGGATACCAAAGACCAAGGTTAGGAGTCCCTTTAAGATACTTAAAAATGCGTTTAATAGCACATAAATGAGACTCTTTTGGACAGGCTTGAAATCGTGCACATAGACATATACCAAACATAATGTCCGGTCTAGTAGCTGTTAGATAAAGCAAACTTCCGATCATACCTCTATATAGCTTGATATCCACATCTTTACCTTCTTCATCCTTATCAAGCTTAGTGGTAGTGCTCATGGGTGTTGGGCTAATTTTAGCACCATCCATCCCAAATCTCTTGAGTAACTCCTTTGTATACTTGGCTTGGTTAATAAATATGCCCCCTTCAAGTTGTTTTACTTGAAATCCAAGGAAATAAGTTAACTCCCCCATGGAGCTCATCTCAAATTCACTTTGCATGGATTTTTCTAATTCCTTACACAAAAACTCATTAGTAGCACCAAAAAGAATATCATCCACATATATTTGAACAATGAGTAATTCATGTACATGAGATTTTACAAACAAAGTAATATCAACCTTTCCTTTTGTAAAACCACTAGAAACAAGGAAGTTACTTAGCCTTTCATACCAAGCTCTTGGAGCTTGTTTCAAACCATAGAGTGCCTTTTTGAGTTTAAACACATGATGAGAAAACTCATGATTTTCAAAACCAGGGGGTTGCTCAACATACACTTTCTCCATGATGTAGCCATTTAAGAATGCACTCTTGACATCCATTTGAAACAATTTAAATGCTTTATAAGATGCATATGCAAGAAGCATGCGAATAGATTCTAATCTAGCAACCGGAGCAAATGTTTCATCAAAATCAATACCTTCTTCTTGATTATATCCTTGAGCAACAAGCCTAGCTTTGTTTCTTACAACAATGCCATTTTCATCCAACTTATTCCTAAAGACCCATTTAGTACCAATAACGGGATGATCATTAGGTCTAGGAACAAGATTCCAAACTTGACTTCTCTCAAATTGATTTAACTCCTCTTGCATAGCAATAACCCAACTTTCATCATTAATAGCATCTTTAATATTTTTAGGCTCAACTTGTGATAAGAATGCAATATGACCATTTAAATTATGTAATGATGATCTTGTAACTACCCCTTTTGTAGGATCCCCGAGAATTGCACTAGGAGAATGTCCTCTTGGTACCTTAATTTCCACATTACCTTGTCCTTCGATAGTTTCCTTTTCCTTCTCTTGTACATCAAAGGTTTGAGAGGAAGAAGCATCATCATTTTTGGATTCACTTGTATTTGTTGGTGAAGGTCTATGTGTGAAATCTATTATATCATCATCTCTATCACCATTTAAATCAACTTCGTCAAATACAACATGCATGGATTCTTCAACAAGAAGAGTCCTTTTGTTATACACACGATAGGCTTTACTAGTGATAGAGTAACCAAGAAATATACCTTCATCCGACTTAGCATCAAACTTACCAAGATTGTCCTTGGTATTGAGAATGTAGCATTTGGATCCAAACACCTTAAAGTAATCAATATTTGGTTTTCTACCATACCACAGTTCATAAGGAGTTTTCTTGAAGATAGGCCTTAAGGAGACTCTATTTAGCACATAACACGCGGTATTAACCGCTTCGGCCCAAAAGTATGAAGGTATATCATTTTCATTTAACATAGTGCGTGCCATTTCTTGCAATGTCCGATTTCTTCTCTCAACAACCCCATTTTGTTGAGGTGTTCTAGGAGTAGAAAAAGTGTGTTCAATGCCACATTGTTCACAATAATGATCAAACAAAAGATTATCAAACTCACCACCATGATCACTTCTAATTTTAGAAATCTTATAACCTTTTTCATTTTGCAAACGTCTAACAAGGCATCCAAACTCATACAAAGCATGATCTTTACTAGCAAGAAATATAACCCAAGAAAATCTAGTGTAATCATCAACAATAACAAAAGCATAATTCATACCACCAAGACTAGTTGTCCTCATAGGACCAAAAAGATCAAGATGCAAGAGTTCAAGAGGTCTAGAAGTTGTTACCATATTTTTGGCTTTAAAGGAGCTTTTAACTTGCTTTCCAAGTTGACAAGCTCTACATACTCCATCTTTTTCAAATTTGAGCTTGGGTAGACCCTTAACAAGGTCCTTCTTGGATAGTTTTGAAATTAATTCCAAATTGACGTGTCCAAGCCTTCTATGCCATAAAATAGGTGTTTCCATCTTTGCACTAAAACACTTAACATCATTGTTAGCAACTTCTTTCAGGTTGATTGAGTAAAGATTTCCGATCCTTTTACCAACAAAAGGTAAATGATCATCAAAACATCTAGTAACCATGCACTTAGTAGATTCAAAGTTGACTCTATATCCCTTATCACATAGTTGACTTATACTTAAGAGATTGAACTTTAAGTTATCGACAAGGAGCACATGCTCAATAGTAGGATTAGAACCAATATCACCAATACCAAGTATTTTACCTTTAGAGCTATCACCAAAGGTTACTTTACCTTTACCTTTACCTTTCAAAGATGAGAACTTTGATTGATCACCCGTCATATGACGTGAACATCCACTATCAAGTACCCACTCATCTTTGTCGTCCTACAAAAATAAACAAGATTTAGGTACCCACTCAATCTAGGGTCCTTGAATGTTAGCTCTAGTACCTTTAGGTACCCAAACATATTTTACATGTGAATTCTTACTCCTGAATATGCAAGTACGAATTCCATGACCATATTTACCACAATGATAGCATGTGATAGAAGGAATATAAGAATGATCATGAACACTATCATGGTATAATTGTTGCCTTCCACCATGGGTATATAACTTAGCATGGTTATGAAATGATCTAGCTCTATATGCTTGTGCTCTTGAATTGTAATCATGAGATTTTGCATTGTACGCAAATGATCTAGCATGTAGCGTAACATCATTGGTTTGTGTTCTAGCATTATAAGCATATGATCTTCTACCATGTGTACTTGGTTTAGTATAATAAGATCCTCCATTTCTAGCATTGTATACATGTGATCTTGCACTATTAGCATTTGATCTAATATTGTAGGAATGTGGTCTTCTATTATTGGCATATAATCTAGCATAATGGGATCTACTACTACTTACATATGGTCTTGCTTTTTGAGCATTTGACCTTCTATGATGAATAGATGATTTTGTATTATGAACATGTGATCTAGCATGATGAGTTGAAGATGAGGCACCATGTTCATGTGTCTTAGCATTTTGCATAATAGGTTTGACCTCATATGACACATTGGATGCGCCTAATCCTTCTTTTTGTGTTGGATTTCTCTGTTGTCCTAAAAGAAGATTAAGACTATCTCTACCCTTTGTAAATTTCTCTAAGGTTTTCTCTAAATCATCAACTTGAGACTTAAGAGACTCATTTTCTTTTCCCAATACAACACAAGCACATACATTAGAAGATATTTTCTCATTAAGTTCATTGTAAGACACATTATGAGCATGCTTTTCTTCTTCAAGAGTCATGAGTTGCTTTTTATAAGTTTGATTCATTTTCAGGGACTTCTCAAGTTCTTCATGCAAATTAATGAACGCATCATGTAATTCTTCAAATGTAAAGTCGTTGGAAGAATCATTTACCTCATCATCTTCAAGAGCCATGAAACATATATGTGCATCTTCATCACTATCCGAGTCACTTGATGATGTGTCATCTTCATCCCATGCCACCATGATTTTCTTGCCTGTGCTCTTTGAAGAATCAAGTCTGGCTTTCTTTTTGTACGGGCACTCCGATTTGATATGACCGGGTTTGTTGCATTTATAGCAAACAATCGGATTTTTCTTTGTATCTTCATATTTAGAGGTGCTCTTCATATTCCTCCCTTTTTGCAATCTCTTCTTCTTGAGGAACTTCATGAACTTCCTTGTGACTAGAGCCATATCATCATCTCTGTCACTTGCATCCTCTTCGGAATCTTGAATCTTCAAGGCAAGGTCTTTCTTCTGTTCTACTTTGCCTTCAAACTTCATTCCATAAGCTATTAAAGAACCTATTAGCTCATTGTAGGATAGGACATTAAGATCTTTTGCCTCTTCAATAGCCGTGACTTTGGATTCCCACTCCTTACTCAATGATCTTAATACTTTAGTAACTTTCTCTTTATCACTTATGGTCTTACCAAGGCTCACAAGGTTATTGCATAGAGTTGAAAACCTAGTACTCATATCGTAGATGGACTCATTTGGCTTCATTGTAAAAAGCTCATATTCTCTCATAAGCCTATTGGTCTTGGATTCTTTTACTTGGTTTGTTCCCTCATGAGTTGTACATAAGAGTGTCCAAATTTCATGAGCACTCTTGCAAATTCTGATTCTCTCAAATTCTTCTTTACTTAAGGCACATAGCAAAGAGTTTCTAACTGTGGCATCTAGAGTGGCTTTCTTCTTCTCATTTTCACTCCAATCACTGAAAGGCTTAGGTGGCCTACTCCAACCACTCTCAATAATCTCCCAAATTTCTAAACCTTGACCTTCTAGAAACATTTGCTTTCTAACTTTCCAATAGTCAAAGTTTATACCATCAAAGAAAGGAGCTTTGTGGATATTATACCCCTCAAAAGCCATGATCTTTACTCAAGGAGATTAATCCTAAACAAAGAGACCTTGCTCTGCTACCAATTGTAAGCCCAAACAAGCTAAGAAGGGGGGTGAATTAGCTATTAAGAACTAATTTAAAACTTAAAAATAATAATAATTGCGGAATTAAAAAGAGTGAGAAAGGCAAACCAATTTATACTGGTTCACACACACACAACCCGTGTGGCTAATCCAGTCTTCCGAGAGACTCTCTCGAAGATTCCACTATCACCGTTAAGCTTCCGGGTGCTTAACAAACCGTTTACAACTCCTGCCTGAAGATTCCACACTTCAAAACTTTTCCCACAGAAAGAAGACCCTCTTCCTATGAATTTACTGTTAGTAATATGCCCAAAAGCCAATCTATGGATGATTGTATTCATGTATACATATTTGAGGTTATGCCTATATATATGATTATGAGATAATCGCTTGCATATATATATAACCCTAGTGTATATGTATTTGATATGTATATTCTTAAAAGTCCCTAGTCGTTTATTAGTATGGTTGGGTTGTAATAATAAAATAAGACTAGCGTATGTTGAGGATTGTATGAGTTACGAATTCTACATACGGGTACAAGATGGGGATCTTGTTGACCGGACCGACCCACATAAGAACGCTACATGGAACG
>JAKUCV010006144.1:0-38490 GCA_028386065.3 Turnera subulata
GTGTGCAAAAAAAAAAAGTAGTGCTTTGACAATGAGGGAATTAATGAATTCAAGGGTCCTTGTGCAGATACTCATTCTGGCTTAGGAACAATATAATGTCACATTTGAATCACTAATATTTCATATTTAGGAGTCAACCTCAAGAGGCAAAGACACATGAATAGACACGTGCCTATACCAGCCAACATAGACATATGAATAAACATTTTTATTAACTGACTAATGCCTACAAGATTATTAATAGTATTTAGTGTATATGGGTGGAACTATTATTACTACAATATGTATTGTCCAGTTGGTGTCACCAAAATCAATTTCCAAACCAATGTCCGTTTGAACATTTTAACAGAGTGCATGACAGAAAAAAAAAATTCCACGTAAGCCTGGAGATGACTTCAAAATTATTAATGATAAAACTAAATTATAAGCCAGGTTCATCATTCGGACAGTACACAAATGCATCCACCAGATTCAATATATATAAGAATCAAGGAAAAATCAAATCCACGTGTTTAGTTACAGTTATTCAAATTACGGTCAAATTCCAATGGCATAAATCCAACAGAAAGCAAAACCCAAAAAAAAACAGGAAGCATGAATGACTTGAAGGAAGTCTTACCGGCAAAAGACTTGTACAATCCAAAGCTTGCAACACCAGCGAACGACAACCCCAAATCCTACTCCCTGAAGTCCTACACGTGGAAAGGCCAAGGACTTTCCCTAGCCCCCACGACTCACTCCTCTTTGCTCCTCCTTTGCGTAGCTATGCCAAGTAATGGTGATTGTGGTTTGTGTGAAAGGCAAAGGGAATTGGAAGATGGATGCAAGAAGGAGGTGATATCGGTGACTGGTAGTAACTACCCCAAAAAATAATTGTATGAAGAGACGAAAGAGGTAAATATATAACTAGGTTTAGGTTTAGCCAAACCCACAACTCATTTGTTTTAAACACTATGGACTATGGTCAAACGGTGCAGCTACATGTGCTTTATGTTCAAGCATTGCCAAAACTACGTCGTTTTGGCCAAAGCACACCCACCCCTTGTGTTTTGCTTGGAAAAAAAAAATTTGATTTTTCAAAAGAAAATTCCAACTTGGGAATAAATTCCAAAATAAATTTTTAGTAAATCCACCAAAAGATAAATAAATAAATAAAACCCTTTGACACATAAATCTTGTATATTTTTGAGAGGGTAAGATTGGAAAATAACTTAAAAATTTTTATAAATAAAAATAATCGAAAATTCGAAAAATTCGGGGCGTTACAGTTTACCTTGTACAAAGGGGTCCTAACTTCTCTTGCTCTTTTTGCACTTTAGCTCTTGATCATATCTTTACTTGAATTCTTGATCACTTTGGTTGAGCTCTTGATCTTTGCTTGATTTCTTTTTGCTTCAAGGATGTCATTAATTAAGCCAAGGTTTGTCATTATCAAAACCCTGAAATGAAATAAGGAGGCATTAGTTCTAATAGATAGTACAATCGTAATCCTTCAGAAGCTCAATCCAGCGTCTCTGCCTCATGTTAAGCTCCCTTTGGGTCATGTTGTACTTCAAACTCTTGTGATCCGTGAAAATCCGACACTTCTCACCGTATAGATGGTGTCTCCAGATCTTCAAAGCAAAGATCACAGCAGCTAACTCCAGATCATGGGTCGGATAGTTCTTCTCATGAGTTCTCAACTGCCTGGAAGCATATACAATCACCCGACCCTCCTGCATCAACACACATCCCAAGCCCAGACCAGAAGCATCACTGAACACCGTGTACTCCACTCCGGGTCTCGGAACAGTCAAAACCGGTGCAGAAGTCAACCGACTCTTCAACTCCTCAAAACTCTTCTGACAACCGTCATCCCAAACAAATGCACAGTCTTTCCTCAACAGCTTAGTCATGGGACCCGCTATTAAGGAAAAACCTTCAATGAACCTCTGGTAGTAACCAGCTAGTCCAAGAAAACTCCTTATCTCAGATACACTCTTCGGTGGCTCCCAATCCATGACTGCCATAATCTTGGCCGGATCCACCTTAATGCCCTCACCGGACACAATATGCCCTAAAAACGCAACCTCATCCAACCAAAACTCACACTTGCTGACCTTGGCATAGAGTTGTTCTTCTCTCAACTTCTGCAAAACTTGTCTCAAGTGATCTTCATGTTTGGCCTTACTACTCGAGTAGACCAAGATGTCATCAATGAACACTACTACAAACCGGTCCAGAAATTCATGGAAGACCTGCTGCATCATACACATGAACACTGCCGGTGCATTAGTCAGACCAAAAGGAACAACCACAAACTCATAATGACCATACCGAGTGCGGAATGCAGTCTTCGGTATGTCTTGCTCTGCAANAACTGGGTGGACTTAAGGGTAATCATTGGGTATATGATAAGTGTGTAGTGGGTTTTGTATGATCCAGAGGGGATTCGTCCAACCCATATAACGGGTATATTATCGGATGGTTTCTTGATAGAGTTGAACTGTAAATGCACGGTCGTGCTCGGATTATGATATGGTGATATCATTGGTATCTGTTTTACACAGTTAACTCGAGAATCAATAAACCGAGATTAAACACGAGATTGACATATTCCATGTCTCGGTTTAATTTTGATAATGGGACGAAGGGACGATGACATGTTTCGAGGCATTTAGAATCAGTACTGATCTTGTCGTTCGGGTAACAATGATGTGTTGCTAGACGCCGCTCTTTTCTTATAATTGTAAAATGAGATTTTTACAATTATTGTCGGATGTTACAAGTGCCTACAGGGTCACACACATAGAACCGTTGATTCGAGTAGGTGGTTGAACCGTGGCTGGACCATGGTTGGACCGGTTTGTGGTTGGATTGCGGTTGGACCGTGGTCGTTTTGGGCTGGTTGGTTCACTAATTGTCAGCATTATTGAGCCACTTTAGGTGCTGTGTATGTTGATAAGGTTTAGTGGAGACATCATTATGTATAGACATAATTGTGGTGGGTAATGGGCCAATGTGTTGGCCATAACCTCCACTATCTCCATTAGCCTTTGATGTGAGGATTGGAGTGATCTGATCACTTCCTCTCCTTCATGCCATTCATTGAGTTTTGTTCTTGAGAGTGTTCTTGAGAGCTTGAAAGAGCATACACACATCACCTTCTTTGAGAAAGAAGAGAAACACGACAAACTCATCCTCCCGAAAATCTGTTGCTAGCACACCAGTTCGGGAGAGCTCGAAGTTGGAAATCGTGTGACGATTCCGGCTTGATCACTGTTCTTGTGGATACCGTAGAGGGGTGGGATACCTTGTCTTGCTCTTGCTGATTCCGGCACTTCAGTTAGGTGGAAGATCCTAACCGTGTATGGTACGGAAAATTGTTATTCGGTTTATATGCTTCACACGTGTTCCTGTGTTGTTTCCGAAAATTCCACTGCATGTTTTTCTTGTATATGAGTGTCATATAGCATGTCCGGAAACTTACAGTTCCGTTGTTGAGGAAAAGAAGAAGAAACCTCGTAAGCGGGAGAACATCCCTGGTCAGATGGAAGACACGGCCATATCTCGCAAACGTCAAAAGAAGCCTGTCACCAAGAAAACTGATGATCCGAAGGGCAAAGGGATAGCTCACAGTAGTACACCATTAAAGATAGTAGGACATCTGAACTTAGCCCTAAAGAAGATCAGCTCTGCTGTGATGCAGATCGAGATGGCCTGTATGGGACTTTCCTCCCTGGTTGAGAATGTCCGCAAACAAGCAAAGGAACTGGAGAAGCAAATGACTTCATAGATTGCTTTTATTGTAATATTTTATGAATGAATAAATAAGTAGTTCCTTTTTCTTAATCAAGCTTGTTTTTAAACATAAATGGTAGGAATATAAGATCCAGTAAAATCAAGCCTGTTATTAGTAACCAAAAAGAATATAAGTGGTGAAATCACGAATTTCTAGCAATAATAGAAATCAAATATTCCTCAATAAAACGATGTTTGTTATTTGTGTAAGCCAAAAAAAATTGACGTCATAATGCACGGCGAATTAATGACAATAACTAGCAACCACTTGTTCATAAACCCCACATGAGCAAAAAAGCGACTTTTGGGATTCGTCTCCCTTTATTGAAGAGCCAAGATAGCCAAAGCAAAAACGTAATGCATGTGAGAAGTGAGCTAGAAAATACAAGTGTTTGTTGCCCGAAAACATGCAACGTGACAAGAGTAATAATGTAGACAGTGGTAAAGATTTTCAAAAAGAGGAGCCTTGAGGAGCGTATACAATTTGTAGTTTTGTGAAGAGAGAGGTTTGCTTTACCGTTTATCAAAAAATAGGTAGGGTCTAGACTTTGAAAAATAGGTAATTGTATTTCTATAAAAGGCAAAGCAATGGTTAGTAAATAATCAAAAGCATTTAAAGAAAATACGATTCAGGGAGAGAGAGATACACAAATCACAACAAGACAAAATTGCCTGCTCCATCATCTGTCTTCTTTGCTGAGGGAGCCTCCTTAGGAAGAAGGACTCGGTTAGCCTATAGCCTGATAAATGAGCAACAAGAGGAACTGCCGAACGAGCTTAGGAGGATGCCTCGTTTGGTCTTCGTTGACGAGCTCTACTCGTCTCGGTTCTTTGTCACACCCATGGAGGAGACAATCTTCTTGGAGCATCAAAGTGTCCTGCGAGCTTCCTTCTACGGCTCGGGCAATTCCTTCATGTTCTTCATCTCTGACAGACTTCAGGAGTTCAGGCTGGAGCCTTCTTGCCAGACTCTGAATGAGGGCAGCTGTTACCAACTTTCAACGACTGCTCAGAGCGTTCCGCAGACAACTGGCTTACCACCCACTTGGCCAAAAGCTCGCCTTTTGGTTTGGAACTGCTGAGGAATCACTAGGCACTCCCAAGATTTAACACGAACTTTAAGAGATCTGAAGAACCAGTACAAGCCCAACATGGTTCTGCTCACAAAGACCCTGTGGCAGCCTGGAGATAATCACGGTGTCATCCCGCTTCGTTTTCCTCCAGCAAACCGGTTCGAACTTCATGGTCAGAACAATTCGGGCGGAATGTGGTTCTCTTGGAATGATAGTATTAGGGTCAATATTGCTAAAGTCCCTAATAGTTTCTCAGTCACTGCTGTACCCAATCGTTAAAACAAATAAGAATAAAAAAATATTTATGCTTTAAGCAATTGTGTCATCTTTTTATGAATGTTCAACGATAAGTTAGTGTTCCTCAACTTGATCTATTATGCTCTACATGCTATGCTTGATGCGAAAAAGAAGCCATCATGTGCTCTTGGATTTTAACATTTGGATATAACCTGCTACCAAAAAAAAAATTTATTTCATGCAAAATTAATTTACTTCTAAGCTCTTTTTTAACCAAGGGAAAATGGGATGCTCAAGATTCTTCTACCATTACCCAAGAATGATATGTAATGTGCATCAATTAATTAAGTAAGCATTAAGAGCACTATTAAAAGTATACTCGAAGGGATAGAATGATTTTAACCGAAGGATGAGTATTTTCAATATTACCACTTATCCTTGCATTTCTACAAGGATCAATCAAGAATTTGGATGCTTCTTTGATCAAGTGCTTGGAGCATCCGCTATCAAGGTACCAAAGTACACTTGATGCCTTCAAGCATACCTACAAAACAAATCAATGGGTTTTTGGTACCCAAATCTTCTTGGGTCCTTGAGTGTTAGAGACATAATGGTAATGAGCTTCTTTTTGGCCCAATGCCTATGCCTTGTGAAGCAAACGGGAGCAATATGTCCTATTCTATTGCAATAATGACAAATAACATTTGGATTGTGCATCCTTCTAGGTTGATAATAGTTACTATATTGCCTATGTTTGTGCATTTTACTAACCTTGTTTTCCTTAGTTTGAAACATAGGTTTCCTAGGTTTTGTTTCAACTTTCTTCTTCTTAGGTTCACTCCTGAAACCTACTCCATGTTTAGTTGATTGCAAATTACCTAAGAGAGAATTCAAGTTCTTTTGAGGGGTGTTAAATTTCTTTAGTGTTGTTTCAAGTTCGTTAACTTGTTCTTTTAATGTCTCACATGATGAACACTCCCTAGTTTTTGTTTCAAGTTCTTCAACTTGTTCTTTTAATGGCTTACATGATGAGCATTCCTTAATTGGACTTTCCGGTTTATTAGCACTCCTCTTTCTGTAAAACTTTTTTTCTTCTTTAAGCTTTTCGTTTTCACTTGACACTTTCTCCATATCATTTTCTAGAGTTGCAAGTTGTTTCTTTAAGCCCTTATTAGTTCTAGATGCCGAAATGTATTTACCAAAAAGCTCATTAAATGCATCTTGCAATTCTTCAAAAGTATAATCTTCGCTTGAGTGAGAAGTACTTACCTCTTCCGGTTCTTCCTTTCGTGCCATGAGACATAGGTTGGCCGTTTCTTCATCATCGCTATCGGATGATTCATCGCCGGAATCGCCTCCACAAGAGATGTATGCCCTCTGCTTCTTGTAGGGCTTCTTTTCTTTTCCCTCCTTTGCCTTGGGGCACTTAGGCTTGATGTGCCCAACCTCTCCACATCCATAGCACTTGGGTGGACCGGACGTCTTCCTTCATTTCCTTTTAAATTCTTTCTTCTTGAATTTGTGTATTTTATGGGTGACAAGTCCGAGTTCTTGATCATCATCGCTAGAGTCCAATTCAGTGAGCTCTTGCGTCTTGGAGGTGGAAGCTTTGAGAGCTATGTTCTTCATCTTTGGTTCCTGCAAAGAGGGTTTAAGAATAGTAGTTTTATAGGTTAGAAGATTACCTCTAAGACTGTCAATGGTTGTGTTCGATGTCCCGATGTTTTCATAGATTGTGTCGGCTTTAGAACGCCAATCGGGAGTGAGGCATCTAAGGACTTTCTGACCAAGTCCTTGTCGGAGTTGACCTTCTTGAGAGCATGAAGGTTATTTACGATTTTAGAAAATCGTTCGAACATCTCCTCTTTTCTCTCGTTCTCCTTCATTCGAAACAGTTCATAATCTGCAGTGAGGGAGTCGATTTTGACCTCTCGAACTTGATCGTTCCTTCGTAGGTGTTCTCCAGCTTATCCCACATTTCTTTTGCGGTTGTGAAGCAAGAGATTTTCCGGTAATCATCGGGGTTGACTGCACAATAGAGCATGTTGATTGATTTGGCGTTGTTTTCAACCATCGTAATGTCTGCAGCGTTATACTCCTCCTCCGTCTTTGGCACTGTGGTTTCACCAACTTTCTTCGTTGTAATTTGCTCTCCGATCTTCATGATTCGCCAAAGAGCATAGTTGTTGGATTGGAGGAAGATTCTCATCCTCTCCTTCAAGTAGCTGTAGTTGGTGCCAACAAAGAGCGGTGGACGAGTGGTTGATTGTCCTTCGAAGAGTCCTGCATAATTAATTGAAGAAGCCATGGAAAGTTTCTCTCAAACGGTTAAGTCTTTTAGAGAGTTAGGCTCCACTACCAAATGTAAGAATAGGTGCCCAACGCTAGAAGGGGGGGGGGGAATAGCGTTTTATGGACAAAATCAAAAACTTGCTGGAAATAATTGCGGAATTGAAAGAATGAAGGACACACCGAATTTTATACTGGTTCACACACACAACTTGTGTGGCTAATCCAGTCCTCCGAGAGACTCTCTCAAAGATTTCACTATCTACGTTATGCTTTCGGATGCTTAACAAACCGTTTACAACCTGAGAGTTCAAGTCACATGAACCTCAACACTCCTGCTTGAAGATACCTCACTTCAAGACTTCTCACACAGAACGAAAACCCTCTTCCTATAAATCACAACAAGGGAACAAACCTCCCTTCAAGTGTATAACAACACTCACAACACTCAAAATAGAAACTCTCTCAAAGAGTGGATGTTGAGTAACAAGATAAGCACTACAAGGCAACTCTCTTAAATCTCAAGGATATTAGCTCACAAAAACTTGAATGAATGTGTATCAATGAATGATAAATGTATGGAGAGTTGATTGTTAATAAACAGAGATGTAAATGCTCTATTTATATGTCTAAAAACTTATATGACCGTTGGGGAATCATTCCAAAACACCTTTAGACAAAACAACATAGAAAGATGCAAAAGGTTTCTGCTTAAAACGGCATAACATCGATGTTTAGCACTAGAACATCGATGTTTGGCCAGTAAATATGAATTATTGGGCCAACGGTCACTAAAACCTTGATGTTCTAAACTTAAACATCGATGTTTTGGTCCAACGGTCACGAAAACATCGATGTTTTAAACTTGAACATCGATGTTTTGGAGCACTGCCAAAGCAATTTAAAACAATGAACAGTAGAACATCGATGTTTAAACTTTGAACATCGATGTTTGAACAGTAGAAAATTGATGTGTGAAAAGTGAACATCGATGTTTGAACAGTGTTTCTACAAAACATCTTGAAATGCAATCGGTTAGGAGAACATCGATATTTGGGATGCCAACATTGATGTTTTGAGCTACTGCCGCTTTTGATAAACCTTTTAGAAGGCAGGAACATCGATGTTTAGAAACACAACATCGATGTTTAGTGCTCAAACACCATTTTTATGATTGACAAAAAGAATGCTATGCATGAGAAAAAATTGATTGTGTTTGAGCTAACATCTTAGAAGAATTTGAGTGTTAACCTTATACAATTAGGTTCCTAAATCTTCTTGTGCTTCAACTCTTGTGCTCTTCTTCACTTTACATTTCTTTTCTTTGAGTCATTTCTTTTTACCTCGGGTTTGTCATCATTTTAAATCAATGTTCGGTTTGTCAATATCAAAACCTGTATGAGACAAGGAGGCATTAGCAAAACACTATTTCTAACAGCTATGTGTATCTAATGAAACACAAGTCAGAATCCTTTGAAAAGTTCAAAGAATTCAAGAATGAAGTAAAGAATCAACTCGGCAAGAGTATTAAAATGCTTCGATCTGATCGATTAGGTGAATACTTAGACCGAGATTTTCTTGATCATCTAAAGGAATGTGGTATAGTATCACAACTTACTCCACCAGGAACACCTCAATGGAATGGTGTATATAAAAGGAGGAATAGAACTTTGTTAGACACGGTTCGTTCTATGATGAGTCAAGCTAACCTTCCTTCTTCATTTTGGGGACATGCATTATTGAGTGCTGCATTTACACTTAACCGTGTTCCATCTAAATCGGTTGAAAAGACACCATATGAGATATGGACTGGTAAGCGTCCCAATTTGTCTTTTATGAGGATTTGGGGTTGTTAGGCTTTCGTGAGACGAGAAGCATCAGATAAACTCGGCCTTAAATCGGACAAATGGAACAAGGACAGGAATGACAAATTGTTGTGGGTGAGAATTCTATACCTGTAACACAAGACCGTGTAGGTCTGATAAGACTCGGTATGAGCCTGAGAGATATGGATTTCTTATGACTCATACTGGAGACGTGATGCTCAAAGATGAGGATGAGCCCACTTCCTATCTGCAAGCTATTACGGGTCCAGACTCTAAGAATTGGCTAGAAGCCATGAATTCAGAGATGGAATCCATGTATGAAAACAAGGTATGGACCTTGGTTGATCCACCAGCAGGGGTAAAACCCATAGGGTGCAAATGGGTCTTTAAAAAAAAAACCGACATGGATGGTAATGTGATTACCTTTAAAGGGCGATTGGTTACGAAAGGTTTCAAGCAAGTTAATGGTATTGACTGTGATGAAACTTTCTTGCCAGTTGCCATGATTAAATCAATTCGGATTCTATTGGCTATAGCAGCATACCATGATTATGAGTTATGGCAAATGGATGTCAAAACCGTTTTCCTTAATGGAAATCTTTTAGAGGATGTGTACATGACACAACCTGAAAGTTTTGTCACTCCAGAGAATGCTAATAAGGTATGCAAATTGCAAAGATCAATTTATGGATTGAAGCAAGCTTCTAGGAGTTGGAATCTTCGTTTTAATGAAGTGATCAAAGAGTTTGGTTTCATTAAAAATGAAGATGAGCCATGTGTTTACAAGAAGGTTAGTAGGAGCACTATTGTTTTCTTACTGTTGTATGTTGACGACATTCTACTCATTGGGAATGATATTCCGACACTACAGTCTATAAAGACTTGGTTAGGAAAGAATTTCTCAATGAAGGACTTAGGAGAAGCTGTCTATGTGTTAGGCATAAAGATCTATAGAGATAGATCCAAAAGGCTTCTTGGACTAAGTCAAAGTACATATATAGACAAGGTGCTAAAGAGGTTTAGCATGCAAGATTCCAAGAAAGGTTTCTTTCCCATGTCACATGGCATCTCTCAAAGAATCAATGTCCTAGTACTTCTAAGGAGAGAGAGCAGATGAGTAAGATCCCTTATGCATCTGCAATAGGATATATCATGTATGCCATGCTATGTACTAGATTGAATGTCACATATGCTTTGAGTGTCACAAGCAGATATCAATCTGATCCCGGTGAAAGTCACTGGACAACGGTTAAGAACATCCTTAAGTACATGAGAAGGACTAAAGATGCATTCCTTGTATATGGAATCGTTGATGAGCTTGTTGTAAAGGGTTACACAGATGCTAACTTCCAAACTGACAGGGATGACTTTAAATCGCAGTCAGGTTATGTGTTTTGTCTTGGGGGTGGTGTTGTATGCTGGAATAGTTCAAAGCAAGAAACAGTTGCTAACTCTACATGTGAGGCTGAGTACATAGCTGCCTGAGATGCGGTGAAAGAGGCTGTTTGGATTAAGAAGTTCGTAAATGAACTTGGGGTGGTTCCGAGCATTCACAGTCCGATTGAGCTCTATTGTGACAACAATGGAACAATCACACAGCTCAAGAATTGAGATACCACCAGAGATCCAAACATATACTCCGACGCTATCATCTCATTAGAGAGATCATTGATAGAGGTGATGTCAGGCTGTGCAAAGTTCCTTCTGAGAATAATGTAGCAGATCCATTGACTAAGCCACTCACATAGCAGAAGCATGATGGTCATGCTCCATCCATTGGTATAAGATACATGGATGATTGGCTTTAGTGCAAGTGGGATATTGTTAGTGTAATATGCCAGAAGCCAATCATTGGATGATTGTATATAGTCATGTATATTGATTAAAGGTTTTATTCCAATAAATATGTTTATGTGATAAACGCTTGTACATATTTATAACCCTAGAATATTTCATATTCTTAAAATGTCCCTAGTCGATTATTATTATGGTCGGGTTGTAATAATAAATTAAGACTAGCGTATGTTGCAAATTATATGAGATATGAATTCTGCATACAGGTACAAGTTCGAGAACTGAGTAGACCTTAGTGTAATCATTGGGTATATGATATATTGTGTAGTGGGTTTTGTATGATCAAGATGGGATTCGTCCAACCCTTATAACGGGTATATTATCAGATGGGCCTCTTGATAGAGTTGAACTGTAAATGCATGGCCATGCTCGGATTATGTGATATGGTGATATCACTAGTATCCGTTTTACACAGTTAACTCGGGGATCAAGAAACTTAGATTAAACGTATACGAGATTGACTTATTCCATGTCTCGTGTTTGATCTTGATAATGGGACAAAAGGAGAATGGCATGTTTCCGAGGCATAATGAATCAATGCTGATCTTGTCGTTTGGGTAGTAATGATGTGTTGCTAGACGCCGCTCATTGTTTATAATTGCAAATGAGTTTACAATTATTGCCAAACGTTACAAGTGCCTACAGGGTCACACACTTAGAAATGTTGATTCGAACTGTTGGTTAAACCATGGTTGGACCGTGGTTCAACCATGTATTTGAGCTAGTGGTTAGACCATGGATGGACCGGGTCGTTTTGGGTTGATTTGGTTCACTAATTATAAGAGTTGTTGAACCAGAATTAATGCCATATGATGTGTAATCCCATTAATGCTTAGTGGAGCATTAAGGCATAGTGGAGACATGATTATACTTAAAGGATAATCATGATGGCTAATGCATGATGATGTTGGACATTATCTCATTAATCTATGCATTAATTGTGTGTATAAATAGAGTGTGCATAATCAGATTATGCAATGTACTCAACACAAGAGAGTAGACACACAATTCAGATTGCACACTTCATTCTTTGAGAAAGAAAGAAGCACACCAAATACTACTTTGTAGCTCTCGGGATTTCTGCTGCTAGCACTGCGGTTCGGGAGTGCTCGGGTTAGTGATCGTGAGACAGTTGCTAGCTAGTCATCGACGGTTCGTGTGGATACCGTAGAGGAGTAGGATTTCTGTCTGGTTCTAGCTGATTCGACTCAACAGTTGAGTGAAAGAACTCGACCAATCCAGGTACGATTTTTGTTATTCGGTTTACTCTGTTTCACATGGATCCTCCATGAGTTCCGGGTCTTTCCGCTGCATTTTGTTTATCAAGTTTGCATGCCCAGATACTTACACAACCAAGTCTACCTTCTCAGGGAATCCTTGTTCTACATGTAAGTGACGCATGAGCATGCCAACAATGCGTTCATCTCTTCAATGCATGAGAGTGCCCCTAGCTTCTATATGTTTGTTCTTAGATGCAAGTGCTTATGACATGTTTTCTCCTTTTGCTCTCTCCCCCTCAGTCCTCTTCTTTCTACATTTTGCTCTTCCTCTCTTCATGTTTTCCTCTCTTCCTCTTCCCCCTTCTCCCTCTCATTCTCCTATTCTTCATCCTCTCTTTTCTTTTCTCTTTACCCCATGTTATCCCTCTTCCCCTTTCTTCTCTTTCTCCTCCTCTTTCTCTCTTCATTTCCTCTCTTTTTGTCTCCTCTTTCCCCTTTTTCTCGTTTTTTTCTATTCTTTTTTACCTCCTCTTTCCCCGTGGATGCAAGTGCTATCTACATCTACATGTATGTTTAGATGTGTGTGCTTTCTATCTAGACATGGTGAATTTGTATGTGAATGCCCCTAGCACGATGCATGATCATTGAAAATTAATAGCTCTGCTAAGGTGAGAGTTTGGAAATTTAAGAAAGGCGAGTTATTCCATCAAATTCACAAAAGCCCCAAAGAAGAAGATCCTCAATGATTGTGAACCTTATTCATTTCAAATTATAATGATGACCCAGGGGTGAGCTTTGTCAAAAGGTTTTGTTGGATAGAAATCTGTCTAATCAAGGCAAGATGATCGGATGAGTGGATAACCCTTCAAAAATAGATGGAGGCGATGTGCCTAGATGCTTGTTCCAAACTGCCTAAGCATGTCTTCTTCAAAATGATGCTATCTACCCCATAGATGCCCCTTGTCGTTGGCTGCTTTTCCCATTTTCCTCTTAGCCATAACTTTTGCCTAGGCTGCCCATGTGGGTTTTCAACCTAGCAGGCTTGTCCTAATATTTTCCTAGGCCACCCTTTTGGATTTTCAACCTTGCGGACCCCTTTTCCTTGATGATCAATAGGGAGGTAGACTTATCAACTACAATCAGAGAAACCCAGAATCACATATCTAAGAGATCAATAGAGAAATGTGCCTTATGATGACCAGATTCATCATTCTTTTGGGGAAGTAATTTTTCTAAACAAGTATCCAGGGTGGCGTGATGGGGTTAACATGGAGGCTGAGCTAGATAGGTGTCAACATGGGTATGTGTTTGAAGGCCTGTGCGGGTATATGGCCGAAGGTCTATGTTAACAAGTATTTAGGAAGTGGATTTAGGTAGGTGTTTGGGATTACTTTCACAGAATCAGGTCTTCGTAGTTTGTTTTAATGGTCCCCTAGATTGATGAAATGGGATGTCATGAAGTCATATGCAACTTGCCCCATATACATAGAAGATAAGGAAAATCACAATTTTATTCCTTATGCAGAAAAAACCAAAGTACACATGGTGACACTGTTGATTGTTAGACATAGTAATTAACCCTTGCCCTTTTCGATTTGACTCAAGCTCTAGACTGTAAAGAACAACTATGACACCCCTCCCGATTGTTGGTTATCACTCTACCCATGCTTAACAAGTTGTCCTATGGTCTCTAATCAACTCCTCCCACACTTGTAGTTCTCATCTACCCTCCACATCAATGAGTGGTCTCTTGGAACGCATCACCTCTGTTGTCTCATCTTATTGCCCCCATGCTAGCGCCGCCTTATCATTACTCCCATCATCCCTCTCATTATCATATCCTACTGTCATTCCATTCCCCATCATCACTTCTAACATCTTGTCGTGCATTCTTCTTCATTGTTCTTCCCCCCAAAGAACGGGATTTACATTTCTTCCCATGAGAAGGCCTCCTTGGACTTGTCTTAGCTAGTATGATCAACTCTCGACAGCTCGGCTCGGCTTTGCATCTCGGTTTCTTGGCATCCCAACTCAACATCTCAACTTGACAACTCAACTCGGCTACTCTCCTTGGTTTCCTAACTTTTTTCATCAACCCAATTCACTGGCTCGGCTCATCAGCTTGGTTCACAAGTAAAAGTCGGGGCTTGCATTTTCTCTTAATGGCAATGTCTCCACTTGATATCTCAGCTTTGTACTTCAATCTGGCTTGTCAGCTTAGCTCTTTACTTTGATTTCTCATCTCTAATTCTCATCTTGGATCATCGGCTCGATCCGCAAGTAAAAACTGGGGCTTAGATCTGCGTCTTTGAAGAAGGCCCAACAGATCACCCCATCTCACCTCTTCTACTATAATTATTGGGGCTTACATCTCCTCTCACGAGAAGGCCCAATGACAGTGTCTTCACCCGATACCCCAACTTTGCTCATCAACCCGACTTGTCAGTTTTGTCCATTGGCTCGGCTTATCAACTTGGCTTCTCATCGTATAGTTCTTCTCCCTCAACTTCTTACCTGGGCTCCTCAACTTGGCTCTTCAGTTCAATTCCTCATCTCGACTTCTCTTCTTGGATCATCGGCTTCATTCACAAGTAAAAATTGCGGCTTACTTCTGTGTCTTTGAAGAAGGCCCAATTAGGTCACCTCATCCCACCTCTTCTACTATAGTTACCGGGGCTTGCATCTCTTCTCACGAGAAAGCCTAACCAAGTCATCTGGTCTCCCCTTTTCTGCCATAAATATTGGGGCTTACATCTCCACTCACGAGAAGGCCCAAAGTCGCCTTGTCGTCTTAAGTTGATGCTTTGTCACTGTTAGTATTCGGGCATGCAAACTTGACTATCAAGTGCAGCGGAAAGACCCGGAAACTTTGGAGGATCCAAGTGAAGCAACTAAACCGAACAACAAAAATCGATCATATCTGAAACGGTTAGGATCTTTCACCTAACTGAAGAATCGAATCAGCTAGAGCAAGAAGGATATCCTGCTCCTCTACGGTATCCACACGAACCGTCAATCACAGGCCGGAATCGTCTCACGATCTCCAACCCCCAAGCACTCCCGAATCGTGGTGCTGGCTACGGATTTCTGGGAGCTATATGTGGCGTCTATGGTGTCTCTTTCTTTCACAAAGAATGCAAGAGTGAGAGAGGGAGAAAGTGATCAGATCACAGAAATACACCCAATTAGTGCATAGTTAATTAGACAAAATGGCCAATATAATGGCAAACATAATGGTCCACCAAAAGGATGATTATGATGGCCATTATCTTGTCTACCACTAATGCACTAACCAACACATCACAACACTTATTTTGGCTCAATAATTCTGACAATCACTGAACCAAACCAGCGCAAAACGACCCTGGTCCAACCACGGTCCAACCATAGTCCAACCACAGGTGCCAAGTGCCTACAGGGTCACACACTTAGAATTGTTGATTCGAGCAGGTGGTTGAACCGTGGTTGGACCATGATCCAACCACTCATGGTCGAACCAAGGTCCAACCATGGTTCAACCACCTGCTCGAATCAACAATTCTAAGTGTGTGACCCTGTAGGCACTTGTAACGTCCGACAACAATTGTAAAATCTCATTTTACAATTATAAGCAAAGAGCGGCGTCTAGCAACACATCATTGCTACCCGAAAGACAAGATCAGCACTAATTCAATATGCCTCGTAAACATGTCATCGTCCCTTCGTCCCATTATCAAGATTAAACACGAGACATGGAATACGTCAATCTCGCATATGTTCAATCTCGGTTTCTTGATCCTCGAGTTAACCGCGTAAAACGGATACCTATGATATCATCATATCATAATCCGAGCATGGCCATGCATTTCCGGTTCAACTCTATCAAGAAACCATCCGATAATATACCCGTTATATGGGTCGGACGAATCCCTTCTGGATCATACAAAACCCACTACACATTTATCATATACCCAATGATTACACTAAGGTCTACTCATTTACGAAACAACCAAGAGTAATATCAAAGTATACGACTCACATGTTGGGAACCATGATGTTCTCAGGTCTAAGGACAATACATATAAGAACCGCTATCGACAAACATATAACGTTCCATGTAGCGTTCTTATGTGGGTCGGTCCAGTCCACAAGGTCTCTAACTTGTACCCGTATGTAGAATTCATATCTCATATAATTCTCAACGTACGCTAGTCTTAATTTATTACTACAACCCATCCATAATAATAATCGACTAGGGACATTTTAAGAATACAAAGTATTCTAGGGTTATAAATATGTGCAAGCTATTATCTCATAATCATATTTATTGGAATAACCTCAATGTATATACATGACTACAATCATCCATTGATTGGCTTTTGGGCATATTACTAACAGTCACTGCCTCTACCTTCTTCCCACCTTTTGCCTTAGGATACCTCCATGACTCCCAATGTCTTCACCATCTCCCTGTCTGCTGAGATTCATCGCCTTATGATATGTCCCTCATTCTTAATATCTTCACCTTCTCCTTCCAACTAGGTCACTATCCACCCCTGGTGTCCTAAGGGTTCAAATCTAATGATAGAGTTCATGGTCATCAGGAATCCTAGACTCAAGCTTTGCTTTCTCTCAAGACATTTGAAAACGGTGGGAAAGTATGATGGAATACATTCGCAAAACATGTTTCATTATTCTTTCAAAACATTTATTCCCTTTTCTTTCCTTCAAGATTCAAGCCCAAAAACAAGGATTTGAAAAAGTGAGACACCTAACTCGAATTCGTGTTTTATGCTTTGAAAAACATGTAATGCAAAGCTCTATGTATGCGAATGCAAATTCCCTAAGACAAGGTAGATTGACTGAACATATGTGCTAACTGGGAAACAACTCCAAAAATCTAATATCGGCTTAAGCATGTATACTTACTCCCCTAAGGTTCTTTTCCTAGACTCATCAATTCATACCACGCAATGTAGCACCCTACGCAGTGTTAGCACGGAGGTTCCCCTAGCCAGTTAGCGGGCGGAGTCAAAGGGCAGGGCCCTTTGCCGGTGCGAGGCAGGACCAGAGAAAATTCTATTTGCACATACACGAATCCACAATAATAATCACACAAAAATGTACATACCACTTATTGATTCAATATGCATGAGATGCTCAGGGTATGCAGCTGGTTGGGGGCTAGACATTGTTGCTAGGGAATAGGTTGACCTACTCACATGTGATAATGGATATCGCGTGAGGTCCAATGCCCATTATTCCCCATCGTTGCTAAGCAACGAGAAATGGGTTCACTCAAGCCACTATCGCTTAAGGAAAGCATGCAGCGGATTTGGATTCCCTCGCCCTCTTATGCTAGAGGCTTCACATCAATCAACATGAATGCAAGGCACTTATGTTGACACATAAAATGGCACATAAGTTTCAACGATTACACAAAGTTTCTTGAACCCACCACTTCCCCAGTGGAGTCGTCAACTGTGAATACCCGACCCCACTTGGGCCTATTCACCTATTTCCTAACACCTTCTTCTTCGGGTCAATCCCAAGTCAATAGAGTCACCACCCAAGTTTTATTAAGGACAAAATTTGGGAAAAAACCTTAAAATGACTCCTTAGGCATCTGATCATAGCGAGACCAAAGACTTGGGATTCGGGGGTTCGTTGTTGAAACAATAGATTTAAGCTAGAGGGGGGGTGAATAGCTTATGACCGAAAATTAAAAACTTTGCAGGAGATGAAGTGCGGAATTGAAAAATAGAAGAACACAAGAGATTTTTATACTGGTTCACACACAACTAATTTGTGGCTAATCCAGTCCTTCAAGGTACACTTGAAGAGTTCACTATCTACCGTTAAGCTTCCGGGTGCTTAACAAACTGTTTACAGCCTAGGAATTCTAGTCACAAGAATCCTACACACTTGCTTGAAGAAACCTCACTTCAAGACTTCTCTCAAGGAAAGAAAATCACTTTTCCTATGAGTAGCTACAAGGGAACAAACCTCCCTTTCAGTGTATGAACAACACTACAAAGATCACTCAAACAAAAGCTCTCTCAAGAGTAGGTATGAGTTACAATTAAGCACTAATAAGGCAACTCACAATAATCTCAAATGAATTTGCTCTTAAACTTGATTGAATGTTTGGCATTGAATGATGAATGAATAGAGAGTTGATTGGTTATGAAACACAGCTGAAAATGCTCAATATGTAGCTCTGAAAAGTCATGGAGCCGTTTGAAATCCACCCAAGAAAACACCTTTAAACAAAGCTTAGTGGGTGCTAAAAAGTTGTCTGCTACAACGGCAGAACATCGATGTTTTGCCTACAAACATCGATGTTTAGCCAACAATTTTAAATTATTGTTCCAACGGCTAGTAGAACATCGATGTTTGTCTGAGCAACATCGATGTTTTCAGATACAACATCGATGTTCTCAAAATAAACATCGACGTTTTTATGCTTCGCAAAAATATAATGAAAAAGGGTCTATGCCAGAACATCGATGTTGGAAAATGAAACATCGATGTTTTGTGAAACATCGATGTTAGATCAGCCAACATCGATGTTTTTTGGCTTCGGCAAAATTTTATTTCAAAGACAAGTTTTCATGAACATCGATGTTGGATTGTAAACAACGATGTTTTGACCAACGGTCACAAGAACATCGATGTTTTATAATCCAACATCGATGTTTTAGAGCTACTGCCAATATTTTGAAAAACTTGAAAAACAGAACATCGATGTTTGTTGACAGAACATCGATGTTTTAGACTCAAAACACAACTTTATGTTTGAAAGCATGATTATGAATTTTATGATTGAAATGTGTTTTGTTTGAGCCAATGCCTAAGAGAAGTTGAGTGTTTTACCTTGTACAAATGGGTCCTAACTTCTCTTGCTCTTCTTTGCACTTCAACTCTTGATCATTTCTTCACTTGAATTCTTGATCACTTTGGTTGAGTACTTGTTTGCTTGATTTCTTTTTGCTTCATCTTTGTTATGATCTTGGTTTGTCATTTATCAAAACCTGTAATGAATGAACCATGAAGACATAGGTTCTAACAATTTCCCCCTTTTTGATAATGACAAACACCTAGAAGCATATGCTACATAAAGATGATTCCCCCTATGTTTTACAAAGTATGATTCCTCCTATCTTGTTGCATATACTATTTTCCCCCTTTTGGCATTAGCAAAAAGAAATAGCGATTAGAAGAGGTTGGGAAGTGCTTATGTAAAAAATAGGTGGAGCTTTTGTAACATATTAGCTACGCCTATACACTTCTATATGTGCTGAAGTTAAGAAGGGAATGACCCTTAATGATCTTATTGCCATTTCCTCCTTCATATATGGCATATTCCCCCTATCTAGTTGCTTTGGTGAGGGGAGTACCTGCAAAACAAATTAGGGGACTCTCCGACGCCCAAGTCAGTAATGTTCAAAGGAGTTTAGAAATTCAAAGATTACATCAAAGTAGAGTCAAGGATGCCAAGTTCGGTTCGTATGCGAAAGTATGACTCTTTATCTAAAGGCTTTGTGAAAATGTCAGCTAGTTGAAATTTAGTTTCAACAAATTCAATAGCTATATCTCCCTTAGACACATGATCCCTAATGAAGTGATGCCTAATGTCTATATGTTTAGTTCTTGAATGAACAATGGGATTCTTAGTCAAGCATATGGCACTTGTGTTATCACATCTAAGAGGTACTTGACTAAGACTTAGACCATAGTCCTTTAGTTGTTGTTTCATCCAACGAATTTGTGCACAACAACTTCCAGCGGCAATATATTCCGCTTCCGTGGTAGACAATGCAACACTAGCTTGTTTCTTACTAAACCATGAAACTAGCGAGCTACCTAGCAAATGACATGTTCAACTAGTGCTTTTTCGATTTAATTTGCAACCGACAAAATCAGAATCGGAATAACCTACAAGGTGATGACTAGAGCCTTTAGGATACCACAATCCAACATTTATTGTGCCTACAAGGTATTTCATTATTCGTTTTATAGCCTTAAGATGGGACTCTTTAGGACAAGATTGAAACCTTGCACACAAGCACACACTAAACATGATATCCGGCCTACTTGCCGTAAGGTAAAGAAGTGAACCGATCATACCTCGATATTTCTTAATGTCAACTTCAATACCTTTCTCATCTTTGTCCAAATGAATGGAAGTGCTCATTGGTGTGGCCATTTGCTTGGAATTGTCCATTTCAAAGCGCTTGAGCAGCTCCTTGCAATACTTGGATTGGGAGATGAATGTTCCTTCCTTCATTTGTTTGACTTGTAAACCGAGGAAGAATGTCAACTCACCCATCATGGACATCTCAAACTCATTGGTCATCATGGTGGAAAATTCCTTGCACAAAGACTCATTAGTGGCACCAAAAATGATATCATCTACATAAATTTGAACCAAAAGGATGTTATGGTTTTTGTTCTTTATGAATAAGGTAGTGTCAACCTTGCCTCTATTGAACCCGTTATCCAAAAGAAATTTACTCAAACGTTCATACCAAGCTCTTGGAGCTTGTTTGAGACCGTAAAGAGCTTTCTTAAGTTTGAAAACATGTTCGGGAAATGCATGATCTTCAAAACCAGGAGGTTGAGCAACATATACTTCTTCTTGAATAAAACCATTTAGAAATGCACTTTTAACATCCATTTGATATAATTTGAAGTTCATAGATGATGCAAATGCAAGCAGGAGACGAATGGCTTCTAGTCGTGCAACGGGTGCATATGTTTCCTCAAAGTCTATTCCTTCTTCTTGATTATATCCTTTAGCCACTAACCTAGCTTTGTTTCTAGTTATTATGCCATTTTCATCTAGTTTGTTTCTAAACACCCATTTTGTGCCAATTATTGTATGATCAATGGGCCTTGGAACCAATTCCCAAACATCATTACGTTTGAATTGATTTAGCTCTTCTTGCATAGCCAAGGTCCAATGTTCATCATTAATTGCTTCTGAAATAGTTTTAGGCTCAATTTGTGAAACAAATGCAATGTGCCCTATATTATCTCTAAGAGAATTACGAGTACTTACCCCACGGTTGATATCACCTATTACCGTATCAAGTGGATGATCTTTGGACTCTCGCCATGCTCTAGGTAATTCTTGGTTGATGTCAACCGTTGTGTCTTGAATATTTTCCGTGGGGCTTGGTTCTTCTTGTTGTGGTGTAACCTCCATTTCTTGTTGAGGTGTTGGTTCGGTTGAAGTGCCTCCTTTCTTCCAAGAGATGTTTTGCATATCTTCTTCTTCCTCATCATTCAATGACATCTTCTCAAGTGTACCTACAAGATCATCACAAAAATCCTTTCTCGCCAAGCGAGTATCATTTTCTGCAAACACAACATGAGGGGATTCCTCAATACTCAAGGTACGTCTATTGAAGACTCTATACGCTTTGCTGCGCAATGAATAACCGAGAAAGATGCCTTCATCAGATTTTGCATCAAATTTTCCTAGATTATCTTTCCCATTATTATGGACAAAACATTTGCAACCAAAGACTCGTAGATGAGAAATGTTAGGCTTTCTTCCTTTGTATAATTCATAAGGCGTTTTCATGAGAATTGGCCTTATGATTGCTCGGTTTAACACATAGCAAGCCGTACTAACTGCATCGGCCCAGAAATACTTGGGAATTTTAGCCTCATTGAGCATTGTTCTTGCCATTTCCTCAAGACACCTATTCTTGCGTTCAACAACGCCATTTTGTTGTGGTGTCCGAGGGGCTGAGAAGTCATGCTCAATGCCATATTTATCACAAAATGCTGAAAATTGATTGTTTTCGAATTCACCTCCATGATCACTCCTAATGCAAGCAATTGAACAATCCTTTTCATTTTGAACTTTCTTGGCAAAACTCTTGAAAACACTAAATGCTTCACTTTTGTGAGTTAGAAACAAAGTCCAAGTGAATCTAGAGTAATCATCAACAATTACAAAAGCATAATAATTTCCACCAAAACTTTTAACTTGTGAAGGACCAAATAGATCCATGTGCAAAAGTTGAAGCGGTCTAGATGTTGAGACAACGTTTTTGGAACTAAACGAGGCTCTCACTTGCTTCCCCTTTTGACATGCATTGCATATAGAGTCCTTTTCAAATTTAATCTTTGGAACACCAACTACTAAGTCTTGTGACACTAATTTGTTTAAGGTCTTCATGTTAACGTGAGCTATTCTACGATGCCATAACCACATATCATCTTCTTTGCTCATTAGACATTTTGAAAATCTTGATGAAGACTCTTCCAAGTTAGCCATATAAATATTGTCAATTCTATCACCTTGTAGAATGATCTTATTATCACTAAGACGTTCTACGGTGCATGACTTGGAATCAAAGATTACACGATTTCCCTTATCACATAATTGACTTATGCTTAAGAGGTTGTGTTTAAGACCCTTAACAAGTAAAACATTATCAATGGAGGAAGACTTATCTTTGCCAACCGAGCCAATGCCAATGATCTTTCCTTTGTTGTTGTCTCCAAAGACAACGTTTCCTCCATTTGATGGCTTTATTTGCAAAAATTTGGATGCGTCTCCGGTCATATGCTTGGAGCATCCGCTATCAAGGTACCAAAGTACACTTGATGCCTTCAAGCACACCTACAAAAACAAATCAATGAGATTTAGGTACCCAAATCTTCTTGGGTCCTTGAGTGTTAGGTGCATATTGGTTATGAGCTTCTTCTTGAGCCCAATGCCTATGCCTAGTGAAACAAACAGGAGCAATATGTCCTATTCTATTGCAATAGTGACAAATGACATTTGGGTTATGCATTCTTCTAGGTTGATAGTAGTTACTATGTTTCCTATACTTATGCACATTGCTCACTTGGTTTACCTTAGGTTGTACCTTAGGTTTCTTCGATTCTACTTTACGTCTTTTAGGTTCGTTCCTAAAACCTATTCCATGCCTAGTAGATTGCAAATTACCTAGCATAGAATTCAAATTTTTATGAGGAGTATTAAACTTCTTCAAGGTAGTTTCAAGTTGTTCAACTTGTTTCCTTAAAGGTATGCATGATGAACATTCCTCTACACTCTTCTTTCCTAGCACCTTATTTTCATCCATTAGCTTCATATTTTCACATGCTAATTTTTCATTTTGTTCTTTTAAGGAGCCACAAGATACACATTCTTTAGGTGTGTCTAGAGTCTTAATTTCTTGCTTAAGATTTTTGTTCTCAATAGACACATTTTCCATATCATTCTCCAATGTTATAACTTGTTTCCTTAAGCTCTTATTAACTTTGGAAATAGAAATGAATTCACCATAAAGCTCATCAAATGCATTTTGTAGTTCCTCAATTGAGACATTTTGAGAAGTGGTACTTACCTCTTCCGGTTCTTCCCTTGCCATAAGACATAGGTTCGCCGTTTCTTCTTCATCACTATCGGATGATTCGTCACCGGAGTCGCCTCCCCATGATATGTATGCCCTTTGCTTCTTGTAGGACTTCTTCTCCTTTCCTTCCTTTGCTTTGGGGCATTTGGGCTTGATGTGCCCACTCTCTCCACACCCATAGCATTTGGGTGGCCCGGACATCTTTCTTCCTTTCTTTACAAATTCCTTCTTCATGAATTTGTGGAATTTGCGGATGACAAGTCCGAGTTCTTGATCATCATCACTAGAGTCCGATTCGGAGAGTTCTTGTGTCTTCTTGGAGGCTTTGAGAGCTATTGTCTTCTTCTTTGATTCCTGCATAGAAGGCAAAGAGGGTTTAAGAATGGTAGTTTCATAAGTTATAAGATTACCTCTTAGACTATCAATCGTTGTGTTGTTGATGCCGATGTTTTCGTAGATGGCATCCGCCTTTGATCGCCATTCGGGAGTGAGACTTCGAAGAACTTTTCTGACCAAGTCCTTGTCGGAGTAAACCTTCTTGAGAGCATGAAGCTCATTTATGATTTTGGAGAAGCGGTCGAACATCTCCTCAATTCCTTCATTCTCCTTCATACGAAAGAGTTCGTAATCTGCAGTGAGGGAGTCGATTTTGGCCTCTCGAACTTGATCGGTTCCTTCGTAGGTGACCTCCAGCTTATCCCACATCTCTTTCGCAGTTGTGCAGCAAGAGATTTTTCGGTAATCATCGGGGTTGACAGCACAATAGAGCATGTTGATTGATTTGGCATTGTTTTCCACCAATACAATGTCAGCAGCGTTGTACTTCTCCTCCGTCTTTGGCACTTGGACTTCACCAACTTTCTTCTTTGGAATTTGCTCTCCAACCTTCATGATTCGCCAAAGAGCATAGTTGCTGGATTGGAGGAAAATTCTCATCCTCTCCTTCCAGTAGCTGTAATTGGTGCCATCAAAGTACGGTGGACGGACGGTTGAATGTCCTTCGAGAATTCCTGCATGATTACTTGAAGAAGCCATGGAAGATTTCCTCTCAAACGGTTAAGTCTTCAGAGAGTTAGGCTCCGCTACCAATTGTTGAAACAATAGACTTAAGCTAGAGGGGGGGTGAATAGCTTATGACCGAAAATTAAAAACTTTGCAGGAGATGAAGTGCGGAATTGAAAAATAGAAGAACACAAGAGATTTTTGTACTGGTTCACACACAACTAATTTGTGGCTAATCCAGTTCTTCAAGGTACACTTGAAGAGTTCACTATCTACCGTTAAGCTTTCGGGTGCTTAACAAACCGTTTACAGCCTAGGAATTCTAGTCACAAGAATCCTACACACTTGCTTGAAGAAACCTCACTTCAAGACTTCTCTCAAGGAAAGAAAATGACTCTTCCTGTGAGTAGCTACAAGGGAACAAACCTCCCTTTCAGTGTATGAACAACACTACAAAGATCACTCAAACAAAAGCTCTCTCAAGAGTAGGTATGAGTTACAATTAAGCACTAATAAGGCAACTCTCAATAATATCAAAGGAATTTGCTCTTAAACTTGATTGAATGTTTTGCAATGAATGATGAATGAATAGAGAGTTGATTGGTTATGAAACACAGCTGAAAATGTTCAATATGTAGCTCTGAAAAGTCATGGAGCCGTTTGAAATCCACCCAAGAAAACACCTATAAACAAAGCTTAGTGGGTGCTAAAAAGTTGTCTGCTACAACGGCAGAACATCGATGTTTTGCCTACAAACATCGATGTTTAGCCAACAATTTTAAATTATTGTTCCAACGGCTAGTAGAACATTGATGTTTGTCTGAGCAACATCGATGTTTTCAGATACAACATCGATGTTCTCAAAATAAACATCGATGTTTTTATGCTTCGCAAAAATATGATGAAAAAGGGTCTATGCCAGAACATCGATGTTGGAAAATGAAACATCGATGTTTTGTGAAACATCGATGTTAGATCAGCCAACATCGATGTTTTTTGGCTTCGGCAAAATTTTATTTCAAAGACAAGTTTTCATGAACATCGATGTTGGATTGTAAACATCGATGTTTTGACCAACGGTCACAAGAACATTGATGTTTTATAATCCAACATCGATGTTTTAGAGCTACTGCCAATATTTTGAAAAACTTGGAAAACAGAACATCGATGTTTGTTGACAGAACATCGATGTTTTAGACTCAAAACACAACTTTATGTTTGAAAGCATGCTTATGAATTTTATGATTGAAATGTGTTTTGTTTGAGCCAATGCCTAAGAGAAGTTGAGTGTTTTACCTTGTACAAATGGGTCCTAACTTCTCTTGCTCTTCTTTGCACTTCAACTCTTGATCATATCTTCACTTGAATTCTTGATCACTTTGGTTGAGTACTTGTTTGCTTGATTTCTTTTTGCTTCATCTTTGTTATGATCTTGGTTTGTCATTTATCAAAACCTATAATGAATGAACCATGAAGACATAGGTTCTAACATTCGTCATGGATGGAAAAGTGTTAGGCACCCATCCATGTTAGGTCGAAACTTTGAGCAATTGGAGAATACGTTTGTGCCTTGTGCAAGTGTGCAATTGTGGAAGCAAATCACATAAAAATAACAAAATTGAACTGGAGAGGAAGGAGAAGAATGTGCAGAATAAAAAGGGAAAATAAAAACATTTGGGCTTGAGTCTCCACCACTAGAGACTACCTACGTACCCCGACAACCGGGTTCAAAGCCCACGTAGTTCTTAACATGGCATCATGACAATCATATAATCACAAAAATCATCATCAAGCAATCAACAATTAGCAATCAATAAAAGTGCGCAATCGAAAAGGGTTAGAACACTTAGCTCGGTTGTCGGACAGAATCTATAAGTCGTTTTCTACTGGATTTGGGACCATGCAACTGGCCGATTCAGCTTCTTGTCTCAATAGAAACGTTGTAGCTCTCCCTCTTAGATTTTCATGGAGTCCAAGCTCACGGCCATCCTATGCCTAGAACTCGAGATATGAATTATTTTCTGAGACTGCTCGGGTCAGGTCCTTCCACCAGGATTGTCTAGCTTCTTCGCTCCTACATTGCTTTAACTGCTTCCTCCTCCTGATATCATCTTGATTTCATCTTGTTGGCTTCTTCCTTGATTCTTTCCCACGAAATTTCTCCAGAGTTTCTGCCTATAGATGTGTTTCTAGGCTTGGAGAATTATAGTTTCTCCTAGCACACAAAGCATATGGGGGTGTGTGGGTAATGAGTTATTGATCTCTTGAAATATGTGTGAGGGATCCTATTTACAGTGCTCTGGGGAGTCTAGGGGTGTGGACCTACTTAATGGTGAAGACTATGCCCGAAAATCTGGTCCAAAACCGCGTAGGGTCGAATTAGAAACAAAAATCGGAGGTTCTGGGCACCTATGACCGCCGCTGCCGACAGTCATTCCTTAGACGATCCCCAGTGCTGGCGGTCATGTGAGGATGACTGCCAGCACTAGGTAATCGTTGCGAGATGACCAGCAGCACCCTGCTTGTCACTCGTTCTTTCCTTTTTTAACCCCAATTCCCCCTAATCCAGCTCTAATTTGATCCTATCACGTAATTAATCCCTAATCAACTCATAATCACTCAGTTACTTGATCACCACTCCCCTAAATCATTCCAAGATTGATTGATTACAGATTTACACCCATTTTAAGCAAAATCATACCAAAAATATATTTACTAATTAAAGAATGGTTTGATTCTAATTTTTTTCGAAAATTAGTATGCAAAGAAAGCGTTTGTGGGCTAATTAAACTCTGAAGAATCCACTAACATGGGCCCCTAAACCTATCCCGAGCCCAATAATAAACCATCTCAGTATAATTGGGTTAGACATAAATAAAAAGGCCCAAGCAATGAAATAAAACATATTTCAGTTTAATAAACCTTAATGTATATTTTATCCTAAGATTAAATCATCTTATTAATCCTAGAGTTCAAAAACATATGGGTTTAAATTACCAAAATATTTTAATTCTACTAAATTGAATCCTTACTATGCCTTAACTTAAGCCAAATCATCTCATTAATCCTAAGTTCTAACATGTTTGAAATCCCACTTTAGTAGAACATTTGTGGGTCAAAATTGGGTGTTCGCAGGGCCTTTTATCTATTTTTATTCCAATTTTAATGAGATTATTTATCTTTGGGTTAAAAATGGGTTTAAGGATCCAAGTTAATTCTCCAGAGTTTGATTAGCCCATAAACATATTACTTGCAGACCATTCTTAGCTTTGATTTTCGTGGAAAATCAGAGTTAAATCTTCCCTTAGAGCTAAATGTGTTTTTGGTGTGATTTGGGCATAAAATAGGGACATAATGAGTAATTAATCAATTAGGAGATGATTGGGGGAGTACTAATCAAGAAAAAAGTTAATTTTGGGTAGATTAGGGGTTAATTATGCGGTGGAATCAAATCAGGGAGGAATTAAGGGAAACCGGGAACAAAAATAGGAAAGAATGGAAAAAAACGTGGGGGGCCTGGCGGCCATGGAGGGATGACCGACGGCCTTGGCGGTCTTGTAATTCATGACCTCCGGCCATGGCGGTCATCCAGCCTATGATCGCCGGCCATGGCGGTCATCAGTCTTGACGCCCAGATGGCCAGATTTTCCCCAATTTTCGCTCCCGATTTGATTCTACAGGGTTTTAGCCCAGATTCTTGGTTGAGACCTTGGTCACTAAGAAGGTTCATGCGTTTAAACTCCCTAGAACAATATAAATTGGACCCCCCACTCATATTTCAAAGGATCAATCTCTCATTACACACACACCCATAAGCTTTGTTTGCATGGAGAAACTCTACTTCTCCAAGCCACAAACATTCTTGTAGGCAGAAACTCTGGAGAAATTTCATGAAGAAGAGTAGCAAGAGGTCAGTGGCAGCAAGAGAACAAGAGGAGAAGAAGAAGAAGGCGAATTGATGCAAACTATTGGAGAAGAAGTGCTAAACTCGAGAGGTAGAATCCAGTGGAGGCAGTCCCAGTATTTCGGCCATATCAAGAGCTGTAGGCATTGATTTACAACGATATTGGTGTCCCTAGAAAGCTAAGAAGTTTCTCTACAAATTTTATGTTCAGGCAAGACACCAGTTCGACCTCTTTCCACCCAGAATTCCCTATTGAAATTCTGTCAAAATTCTATTGCGGAGTGGTTAGCACCTAGGAGCAAGAGGAGGGCTACAAGAGGTAAATCGCTCTTATTTTCTTGATTATTTTCTACTGTGATATGATGCTGCTAATTATGTGAGTGTTGTGATGCCTTGACAAGAACTACATGGGCTTTGAACCCGGTCGCTGGGGTATGTAGGTGGTTTCTAATGGGGGAAACTGAAGCTCAATTGTTTTTATTTCCCTTTTGTTTCAATTCAATTTTGTTATTTTATGTGACTTGATTCTACAAGATATACACACTTGCACAAGGCAAATTTTTACTCGTCAATTATGCAAGGTTTTAACCCAACACGGATGGGTGCCTAACACCTTCCCATCCGTGACGAACCCCCGATCCCATATCTTTGGTTTGCCTTGACCATGTAGCCTAAAAGGAGTCACATGAAAAATTTTCACCAATTCTGCCCTTAGTAAAATTTGGGTGGCGACTCCAATGACATGAGAATGACCTGAGGAAGAAGGTGAAGGAATAGGTGAATAGGTCCAAGTGATTTTGGGTCCTGTATTCGTAGTTGGCGACTCCGCTGGGGAAGTAGTGGGTTCAAGAAACCTTGTGCAATCGTTGAGTTTTGTGTGCCTTTTTATGTGTCATCATAAGTACCTTGCATATGTGATGATTGATGTACAGCCTCTACCGTACCAGGGCGAAGGAATCCAAATCCGCTACATGCTTTCCTTAAGCGATAGTGGTTTGAGTGAACCCGTTTGTCGATGCTTAGCAATGACGGGGATTAATGGGCCTTGAACCTCACGCAATATCCATTATCACATGTGAGTAAATCAACCTATTCCCTACTGTGAGAACCCGACCCAAAATCACTTGGGCCTTCTCACCTATTCCTATCACCTTCTTCTTCGGGTCATTCCCATATCACTGGAGTTGCCACCCAAGTTTTATTAAGGGCAAAACTTGGGAAAAACCTTCACATTACTCCTTAGGCAACCGGTCATGGGGAACCAAAGATATGGGATCGGGGGTTCCCCATGGATGGGAAGGTGTTAGGCACCCATCCGTGTTGGGTCGAAATCTTGTGCAATTAAAGAGCATAAGTGTGCCTTGTGTGCATGTGCAAATGTGGAAACAAGTCACATAAAAATAAAATTGAATCGGAGGGGAAGGAGATGAAGATTCGGAACAAAAAGGAAAAATAAAAATATTTGGGCATGAGTCTCCACCACTAGAGACCACCTACGTACCCCGGCAACCGGGTTCAAAGCCCACATAGTTCTTGTCATGGCATCACAGCAATCACATCATCAAAAACATCATTATCATCATAATAGCAGCCAATCAATAGAATTAGAACGAGTTACCTCTTGTAGCCCTCCTCTCGCTCCTATGCGCTTACCACTCCCGCAATGGAATCTGGGAAAACTTCAACAGAGAATTCAGGGGAAAAGGAGGCCGAACTGATGTCTAGACTAAACAGAGAAGTTGTAGAACTACTTCTTAGCTTTCCAAGGACACCAAGATCATGGAAAGTCGATGTCTATAGCTCTATATATGGCTGAAATATTGAGACTGTCTGCACTAGGCTCCTCTCCTCGGGTTCAGCACTTCTTCTCCACCGATTTGCTTGAATCCGCCTCCTTCCTCTTCTTCTCTTGATCTACCATTACTATTGGCTCCTTGCTTGATGCTTCCCATGGTATTCCACTAGAGTTTCTGCCTAAGAATGTTTTTCAAGGCTTGGTCAAGATGGAATTTGTCTAGTCCATGTAAAATGCATGGCCGTGCTCAAATTGATTAATATAGGATATCAATCGTATTTGTTTTGAACAGTTAACTAGGATTCAAGAAACCATAGAATAAACATATGTGAGAATGACATATTCCATGTCCCTTGTTTGATCTTGATATTATAAGACAAAGGGACAATGACACAATAATAAGGCTTGTTGAATCGGTATTGATCTTGTCACTTAGGTAGCAATGATGTATTGCTAGACACCGCTCATTGTTTATAATGATAAATGTGATTTTATAATTATTGCCAACGTGATTAGAGCCTATAGGGTTGCACACTTAGGACTGTTAATTTGAGCCAAGAGTCCAAAAGAGTATGGATAAGTTATTGGACCTAGTTTCGGATTATTTGTGAAGGCCTTCTCCCCGAGGGACCCACCATATTCAGGTATTGTTACATCACTCCCTCTGCCCGATTAAATCATTTACCATGCTGCAGCACTAGGGATTCGAACTCGGGCGGAGGGAGTGATGTAACAATACCTGAATATGGTGGGTCCCTCGGGGAGAGGGCCTTCACATTATTAGTAATAAGCCCAACTTAAGCTTATTATTAAGCCTGAAACATAACAGCCCAAATTTGATTGGGTTTAATCCAACACCCCCAGGGTTTTATGTCTCTATATATATGTGATATATGCTTTGGTGATAAGTGTGGCTTCACATCACAAAATTAGTAGATAGAAAAACCCTAGCTGTTCTCTCATTCTTAGAAACAGTTAGCACTGTGAGAAGAGAGATTGTGAGGGCTAAATCCAGAGATCGTATGATGGTTCCTAGAGATTGACAGTTTGTGTGGATACCTTAGAGAAATCAGATACTTTGTCCGGTTTTAAACTGATTCAGCTCAACAGTTGAGTGAAAGATCTCAACCAAAACAGGTACTTGTGAACACACAAATTTGAACCATGAAAATAATATTGAGATTAGACTCCAGACATGTCTAAATCATAAGATTGATGAGTTAGACTTGGGTTGAAGCATGGATGGGATTTGATTTTAGTAGAATTTATACGTTATAATAATTAAAACTTTTATGTGCCTGGGATTAATGAGACGATTTAATCGTAGGATATGTTAAGGACTAAATTGCTAAAATGTATTTCTTCCGATTAAATTTGGGCCTATTTATTTATCTAAACCCAATTATATTTATTCTTGGGTTGAAGATAAATGTAAGGGTCCAATTTAATAAGGTATCAACTTTTCTTCAGAGTTGCAGAGCCCATTAACACCTTGCTTGCAGACAAATTTAGCTCTGATTTTCGTGGAAAATCAGAGTTAAATCGTTCCTTAATAGCAAGAATGTTTTTGGTATGATTTTGGCTTAAAATGAGGAATTAATGTGTAATTAGTCAATTAGGAGAAGATTGAGGAGTAGTAATCAAGAAAGTAGAGGATTTCTAGTAGTCTAGGGGTTAATTACGCGGTAGGATCAATTAGGGAGGAATTAGGGGAGAATCGAGACCGAAAACGTAAAGAGCGAGTGAGACGCGTAGGCGTGGGCAGTCATCTCGGGATAACCGCCGGGCCTGGGCGGTCTTCCACCCATGACCAACCGGCCTGGCTGTCATCCACAGGAAGACCGCCGGCTATGGCGGTCATGCACATCCAAAAACACGTTTTCTCCCTAATTTTCGCCCGTAATCTGATTCTACTCGGTTTTGGCCCAGATTTTTGGACATTACCTTGATCATTAAGTTGGTCCACGACCCCAGGTTACCTAGAACACTGTAAATAGGACCCTCCTCTCACATTTCAAGGGACACACATTCTATTACACAAATACTCTTCACAAAGCTTGAGAGCTTGGAGAAACTCTTTCTCTTCAAGCTTAAGAAATAGTTTCATAGGCAAAATTCTGGTAGAATTTGGTGGGGAACATCATCCATTGAAGGAAGCAAGGGGGAAAATCAAGAAGAACTCCAAGATTGAGTTGAGGAGTGGGAGGAAATTGTGTGGGAGGCACAACCCAAACCAAGGAGCTAGAGGAGGGCTGCAAGAGGTAATCCTAATCCCTTTTTGTATGACCAATTATTGTTGAGATGTTGGTGATGATGTGATTATTGTGATGCCATGTCAAGAACTACGTGGGCTTTGAACCCAGTCGCCGGGGTACGTAGGTGGTTTCTAGTGTTGGAAACTCAAGCCCAATCTTCTTCTTCTCCCCTTTCTTTTTAATATTTAGTTATATATGTTTTGGTGCTCACACTTGCACACTTGCACAAGGCATACAAAATTCCCTAATTGCACAAAGTTTCGCCCCAACATGGATGGGTGCCTAACACCTTCCCATCTATGACGAATCCCCGGGTCCAGCAACTTTGGTTCGCTATTCAGTAGCCTAAATGGAGTCACCTAAAGGGTTTTCCCCAAGTTTTTGTCCCTTAATAAAATTTGGGTGGCGACTCCAAAGATGTTGGATGACGGTTATGAAGAAGGTGTAAGGGAAAGGTGAATAGACCCAAGTGATTTTGGGTCGGGTATTCTCAGCTGGCGACTCCGTTGGGGACTTTGATGGTTCAGGAAACTTTGTGCAATCATTGAATTTCTATTTGCCTTTTTATGTGTGATCATAAGTGCCTTGCATTTATGGTAAATGTTGTGGAGCCTCTACTGTAAGAGGGCCAGGGGAACCAAGTCCGCTACAATGATTTCTTTAAGCGATAGTGGCTTGTGTGAACCGATTTCTCGCTGCTCATGCAATGATAGGGATTATTGGGCCTTAGACCTCACGCGATATCTTTTATCACTTGTGAGTAGGCCAAACTTTTGCTTAGCGGCAGTCTTTCAGCCCCCAACCAGCTGCATACCCTGAGCATCTCATGCATGATGGATCAATAAGTGTTAAGTGCATTCGTGTGATGTTTATTGTGTTTTATATGTGTGGCATGCCTTGTTATTTTGGGATTCAATTTTATGCATACGTTGGGGTTGGAGAGAAACGGAAAAAGTGAAAAAGAAAGATACCTAGACTGTCCAAATTAGAGCGTCTTGAGAATATTTATAGAAATTTGGGTTAGTGCCCGGTTGCTTCGAGAATTTGAAAAGTTAGCATCGCTGTGCATTACACATCTTGCATAATCTCTAAAAAATGAAACATGCCGAGTCAGAAGTCTATCCATACACACCTTCTCCCTTTGCCTAAATCATCTGTTACCCACACTTTTCCTTGAACCATTCCAAGTATTGAAACCCACCCCTATTCACCATTGACAGTAAGAAGAAATCATGAGCAATGAGCATGCAGACCAGACAAGAAGCACTAGGGGCATGGGGACAGGTCCCATAAATGAACCAATGGGAGATGAATCTCCAATGTATGAAGAGAGGAACCTAGAACAAGAGAAGGTGGTGAAGCTAACATTTCGAGCCTTAGTGAATAAGCTGGAGGAGACGATTCTTCGAGGTATTTTGTTGGGGCAACCATTGGCCCCAGTAGCCATGAAACATTTCCGTGATGGTATGGTTGAGGATGTGATGAGAGGAATTCAACTTCATAACGCGGCATTAACCCGTCAAAGTTTGAATGCAAAGAGGAGTCTCAAGGACCTCATTGATCAATTTGGGGTAAGCAATTGGGATGATTGGGTTGAAATGTCAAGATCCGATGAATGCTCGAGATCTCAAGAGCGTGCGATGATGGAAAGGGGTGAGAAAGATGGACCAGGAGCTGATGAAGAAACACTGGTGATCAGGGTTCAACAAGATGACCCAAAAGAGACTGTCACCATAGAGCCATGGAGGAAGCTTGTGTATCCGGACAAGATAGAGTGGACAACGGAGAAGGATGTTTGAGGCTACTAAGGGATGGGGGGGAAGTTCTGTTATCATTTAAAGTCCACTTTGTATTTTATATTTTAGAATAGAAAGGATTGAGTCGTGTCCTTGTTAACCTCACTTCAAAGAGTCGGTATTATGTGTCTGATGTCCCTTTCATTAACGTCATGAAATAAATGCTTCTTGCCTCCTATGAAATCTGGAATTGTAAGTCTTATGAAAAGTTGTTGGCTTGGCTTAGGAATCATAAAATGAACTACTAAGACCTGATCCAGCAAGTTCAAGTCTGTCTTCAAGTTTTTGTGTTAAGTGCCTGGCTCATGAAGTCTCTTCCCCAAAAAAAAAAAGAAAAGAGAAAAAAAGAAAAAAGAAGAAAAAAAGAAAAAAAAAGAAAAAAAAGAAGAGAACTTTTTTTTGGCTTCATGACCAATGTGCCATTTTATGTATCTTTCATTATTTTGTAAGATTTAGAAAGACTGAATATTAAATTTATTGGTACATAGGTAGCTCAAGGATGAGTGCGGTCTAAACAATTTTGGTTCCCAAGCTAAGTTGATAGAAAGTAATGAGGGATGACATTGAGTCCAGTTCATTAGGGGTAGCTTGAAGCGTTTGAAGAACTGCCCCCTAATTCCTACAAGTCACATGCCTTTCATCCTGTTGACCAAGATTAAGCCATCCTTTAGATGTGTCACTATCGAAATCTTAAGTTTTCCACCACCCATCCCGACATTGGATCGCATGCCCTTAGTAAAAATAAAAATGGAAAGGAAAGAGAGGGGGAATCAGTCTGCTAGGTTGAAAACCCGAAAGGGCGGCCTAGGCAAAAGTTAGGACGTGCCCGCTAGGTTGAAAACCTGAAAGGATGATCTAGGCAAAAGTTAGGGCAAAATGAAGTTTGGAGAAATTTGGGAAGTGTGTTCGTTGCTATCAAGGGTAGTTTTTCAAACAAGAAGTGGAAAAACCTGGTGATTTCGTGAAAACCCATTAAATCTATCCTTGAGCTAGCCCAATACCCATGACACATGACTCGTCCATTTTCGAAAGATTGCATGCATAATTGCATTTCATGAATATGGGAGAAAAATACACATGCATCAAAAAGTAGAGGATAGGTTCATTAAAAGTACACAGATCTAGTTTCTGGGACATGCATATATCGCATACAAAGATCAAGACCGTCTCTTCTTGCCACGGGACTGACGAGTCGGTCGGAGGCACTCCTGGATAGTATCTTCGAAGTCACCCGAAGCATGATCTAAAGCAGGTGGGACCGGCTGGGGGATAGTAGGGGGGACGGCAAGTCCATCGGGCCGAGGGTCCCGAGGTAGTGGCACAGGGCGAGCACATCCGCCTTCCCTCACGCAAGAGGTCAGCTCTCGTTTCCGAATAGCCTGACCGTCAAAGTCGCCTTCGCGCGGCCAAGCAACGTCCAGAGCCGGGAAGCCTCGGCTGCCGGGAGCTGTCATCAACAAAGAGTCAGTCAGATCATAAAAGCAAGAGAAAACATAAATCATAAAGCATGAATGCAAAGGAAGGTACCGAAGTGATGCCTACCGAAAATGGAGGGGAAAATCGGGAGGAAAATCCTCGAAAAAGGGACGGCAACGCCTGTAAGAATCATCTAAAATCTCGAAATCAGCCTCGCATGCAGGGAGGATAGACTGAGATGTGGATGAAGACGCCCTGGTTTCTTCCTCCTCCTAGAAGCAGAACTTTGTCGAGAAGGGCCGGCACTAGCAACTGATCCTTCTACTCCTAGAGTGGTCAGCGGAGGCATCAGGTGTGTTCTGACGAAGGCCGAGTAATCACCAAACTCACCCAGGTCATCAATATGCTCATTAAGGCTATCTTCATTGGGGATTTCTGCTCTTTCTGAAACGTCCCGCATAGAAAGGGATGGATCTCTTGGTATCCATCTCTCTCCTGTGGTCTGCACACAAACCCAATCCCCAAGGAACCATAGCTTCATGTCGGGGTACCCAATCACGCATCGAGAATGGTCCATGCTACGAACAATATCATTGTCGTCCACCAACCGATAGTGATACGCCTCAAATGGGTCAAGCCGAACCTATCCACGCACGGGAAATAAAGGGAAAGTCAGACATACACACTGGGAGGAAAGAAGGAAAATTGAGAGGATGTACCTTATTTGATGTGGCCACTTGATCAATGTAGCGGCGAGCCCATTCTCGGTCTTGAGCATGAACCCGAGGTCCGCAACCTGGGGAACCCGAACGGTGAAGACCGGCCAAAACTCCTCAGTAGATGTCAATTTCGGGACAGACAACCCGAGATACTCTTGGCCCCATACCTGCACAGGTCGTTTGGTTAGTAAGAGAAAGAGAGATAGTAGAGCATGGTAACACGATGAAGAAGATGGCGATGTACCTCCCAAATCCAAGCCGAACCATAGAAATATTTGGCTGTGCCCCTAGAAAAGTTGATCATCTCTCGGTAGGCGTTTACGAAGCCCGCCGAAGCCAAAACAACCCATGGCCTATCCAAATGGACAAGTGATGCCAGCAAGTCGCATCGGACCCGGTCACTACCCATGGCGAAAATAGTTCTACAGAAGCTCACTAGGATCAAACCCCGTGCCCGTTGTACCACTGTCCCCGCATAACCAGGGGCCAACAAAGAGTTTTGCAGCCACTTGGGAGACACCTCACCATGGCGGGCCCACTTAGACTGGAGGCCTACTAACTCCCGAATCCGGTCAATGCATAACTACTGATCAAAGGTGATCGGGGCGCCATCAAATACTAGCCCGGTGATGTGAACAAAGTGTGAAGGAAGCATCGTCAACTCCCCGCAAGCTAAATGGAAACTGTTGGTGGTGTCCCACCACCTCTCGCCTAGAGCTGACACCACTTGCAAATCCTCCTCGACTTGTGTAGATACCCCACAAGAAGTCAATACTCACGCCCCCTCGGACTCGGTAAAATCAAACAAAGACCGCATATGTCAAGACATGCATCATGAGAGTAGAATTGCATACTAGCATCGTCATTTTCAACATCTTAGCATAGTTTCATTTACGGATTAAAACACAAGTAAGTCACAAAATCCGTCCCGGTGAAGTTTGAAATTAACCAAAATTGGGACAAACCCATTAATACCCAGTCACCCAACATCAAGAATATGCATTCACAACAAGGTGACAGTACTCGAATCACCCGAAATCATTCGAATTCGCCAAGTGATATGCACATATTTCACATAGTGTTAAAGGCATGAAAACATCTTTATTATTATAATTTCGAATAAAACTCATACGTTTTACCTATCTTTCTTTATTTTATTGTTGAATAAATTGCTTGAACTAACAATTATGTTTTCAGGTGTAAAATCGTCCCTCTTCGCTACCGAGAACGATCAATTTCGGCCAAAACTGGAAACCGGGCAGAAACTTGAGCACAGTTCACTCTTTCACCTATTTCAGAAGCCTCAGAAGTTAAATTAACATGAAACCAGTTGGAGATGAAAGTAGACATCCATATCTTTCCAGTGATATAAAGTTCATAATTTTTGTCCTTGTGGATTAGGAGCAGTAACTAATTCAATTCAGTCCAGGCGTGCAGGAATCCTGCACTGGCCACCGACCCTGCCTCGGTGTGTTCATCATAACTCCTACTACACAAGTCCAATTTTGGAGTCCTTTATATGAAAAGAAAAATAAAGGAACTATCTACAACTTTGTAGAGTATCTCAAAGTCTAATTCGGCTGTCTACAGGTTCCAAAAGTGCTTGCAAGTCTCGGGTCACATGTTGCCAACCATGTGACCCCTTCTAGAAGAGCATCATGGCAACCAAAGGACATGCTTTGTTGGATAATCAAAATGGACGACTTGGAAGGCATTCAAGGAGAATAAAACAGCCTAGAAAGTAACATAATTTTCTGGAAAGAAAGCTCAACCATCAGCACATGCAAAAGAGAAGGAATATTCATGCTAGGGTGGAAAGGCAAGTGGCAACTCATCCATACAACCACCCCAACCAGCAATGCCTTCATCATTCAGACCCTTTCCAGCACGAAATTGGTGGCTAAAGGACACTAAAATATGTTATCTCCAAGCTATACAACTAGTGAAGAAGCACTATAAAA
>JAKUCV010006144.1:40201-57031 GCA_028386065.3 Turnera subulata
ACTTATTATTACAACCCATCCGTAATAATAACCGACTAGGGACATTTAAGAATATACATATCAAATATATATATATACTAGGGTTATAAGTATGTGCAAGCGTTTATCTCATAAACGATACTTATTGGAATAACCTTAAAGTGTATGTACATGACTATAAATAAACATCCATGATTGGCTTTTGGGCATATTACTAACAGCATCTTAGGAGTATTTCCAAACAATCAAAACACAACATGCATCGCATAAAATCGAATTCAAGAAGCAGAATGGGCATAAACCCGAATTTCAACCAAAACGAAAGTTTGATGGGCATAAGAATCACTTACTTAGATTTTGTCAAGTTAGGAGGAGATGTTTCTATCAGGAGACTTCAACAATAGGCTCTGATTTTCTTCCGGATTAGATTTTGGGTGGTAGTTCTTCATGGAAATCCTCTTGTGATGTGGAGAAGTTGAGAGGTGTGAGAGTTAAAGGGAAAGATGAGAGAGATTTGGAGAATGTTTTTGGGGTATGGCGAGGAGAGGTTGAGAGGTTTTGGGTATTTTTTGAGTGTGTTGAACAAAATAAGAGAAGAGAGAGGGAGGAAAGGGGGTTTTAAACCCGCAGGAGCGCGGCCGGTCATGTCGAGAAGGCCGCCCATCCTTGGCGGTCATCCCCACATGACCGCCATTAGCTGGCGGGCTTCTTGGCATGACCGCCACAATACAGTTCGATCTCCCGCTTGTTTTTGGCGGGCCCCACATTCTGGAATGACTTTTTCTCCAAAATAGAACCCCGGTGTGCATATTTTTGGATCCCAATAATGAGCATGTTTGTTTGTTTCATTAAAACTTAAGCGTTGAACGAACTTCTCACAAAGAACCTGTCTTCTAAGTCTGGAGGTGAGAAAAACGATTGTGAATGAACCCGCGAGATAGACCATCCCAAAACCGAGAAGCAGATGAGCTTTAAAAGGAACAGATCCTGAAGCCGTGTGGGAGTCGCGAGGGGCAGGTGCTCCTAAGATAGAAGTAGGGCAGATGAGAATCGTTAGGGCCAGATACCCCTAAAGTAGGGTGGATGAAGATGTTACGGGATAGATATCCCACGGATGTTGTCCCGATGTAGAGGAGCACCAAGACGATGTAGATGAATCACGAGATGATTCTCGTTAGCACTTGGGACCAGGAAAATCCCAAAACCCCCGAGATGAGATGAGTTCCTCACGGGAGGGCGACAATATCCCTAGTTAACATAGGTGAGGTGGCCCTAGTTGGCAAAACCCCCCAGGAGGGTGATAATATCCTTAGTTGGCAAAATCCTCACGGGATGGCGACAATATCCCTAGTTAACATAGGTGAGATGATCCTTGTTGGCAAAACTCCCGCGAGAGGGTGATAATATCCTTATTTGGCAAAATCCTCACGGGAGGGTGACAATATCCCTAGTTAACATAAGTGAGATGATCCTAGTTAGCAAAACCCCTGAGGGAGGGTGATAATATCCTTAGTTGGAAAAATTCCCACAGGAGGATGATAATATCCTTAGTTGTCAAAATCCCTACAGAAGGGTGACAATATCCTTAGTTGGCAAAATCCTCATGGGAGGGCGACAATATCCCTAGTTAGCAAAATCCTCATGGGAGGGCGACAATATCCCTAGTTAGCATAGGCGAGATGATCCTTTGTTGATGACTTTTGGGACCAGGAAAATCCCAAAAGAAAGCCCGGGATGAGATGATTCCCGGTAGCTCTTGGGACCAGGAAAATCCCAAGAGATGAGATGAGTCAATCACAAACCTTGGGATGAGATGATTCTCGAGGTGGAGCATGTGATGCTCCAACCATTGGTCCACAACACTCGCATTTTTTATCCAAATTTGGTTGTTCCTTCCTTGCATTGCTTCGTCTTTAAGTTTTAAAGACTCACCAACGAGGGGCATCTGTGAACACCCAAATTTGATCCATGAAAATTATGTTGAGAATAGACTCCAGACATGTCTGAATCATAAGATTGATGAGTTAGACTTGGGTTGAAGCATGGATGGGGTTTAATTTTAGTAGAATATATACGTTATAGTAATTAAGATTTTTATATGTCTAGGATTAATGAGACGATTTAATCATAGGATATGTTAAGGAATAAATTGCTAAAATATATTTTATCCCATTAAATTTGGGCTTGTTTATTTATTTAAACCCCGATTATATTTATTCTTGGGTTGAAGATAAATGTAAGGGTCTAATTTAATAAGGTATGGACTTTTATTCAGAGTTGCACAGCCCATAAACACCTTGCTTGCAGACAAATTTAGCTCTGATTTTTGTGAAAAATCAAAGTTAAATCATTCCTTAATAGCAAGAATGTTTTTGGTATGATTTTGGCTTAAAATGAGGAATTAATGTGTAATTAGTCAATTAGGAGAAGATTGAGAGGAGTAGTAATCAAGAAAGCAGAGGATTTTGTTAGTGTAATATGCCCAAAAGCCAATCAATGGATGTTTATTTGTAATCATGTATAGACATTAAGGTTATTTCAATAAATATCGTTTATGAGATAAACGCTTGCATATATTTTTAACCCTAGAATATTTATATATTCTTAAATGCCCCTAGTTGATTATTATTATGGATGGGTTGTAATAATAAATTAAGACTAGCGTATGTTGAAAATTATATGAGATATGAATTCTACATACGAGTACAAGTTAGAGAACTTGTGGACTGGACCGACCCACATAAGAACGCTACATGGAACGTTATATGATTGTCATTAGCGGTTCTTATATGTATTGTCCTTAGACCTGTAATCATCAAGGTTCCCAACATATGAGTCGTATACTTTGATATTACTCTTGGCTATTTCGTAAATGAGTAGACTTAGTGTAATCATTGGGTATATGATGAATGTGTAGTGGGTTCGGTATGATCCAGAGGGGATTCTTCCAACCCATATAACGGGTATATTATCGGATGGTTTCTTGATAGAATTGAACCGGAAATGCATGGCCATGCTCGGATTATGATATGGTGATGTCATAGGTATCCGTTTTACGCAGTTAACTCGATGATCAAGAAACCGAGATTGAACATATGCGAGATTGACATATTCCATGTCACTTGTTTAATCTTGATAATGGAACGAGGGGACGATGACATGTTTCTGTGGCAAATTGAATCAGTACTGATCTTGTCGTTCAGGTAGCAATGATGTGTTGCTAGAAGCCGCTCTTTGCTTATAATTGTAAAATGAGATTTTACAATTATTGCCAAACATTACAAGTGCATATAGGGTCACACACATAGAATCGTTGATTCGAGCAGGTGGTTGAACTGTGGTTGGACCATGGTTCGACCGGGTGTGGTTGGACCATGGTTGGACCAGGGTCGTTTTGGGCTGGTTTGGTTCAGTTGTTGACAGAATTAATGAATCAAATTAGTGCTGTGATGAGTGTTTGTACATTAGTGGAGACATAATCATAGAAGATAATGGGCCAGTATGTTGGGCATTATCCCATTGTCTCTCAGCACTAATTGGGGGTAGAGTAATCAGATTACTCTTGACCCTTCTCACTCTCTCTTGTATTCTGATTTCTGGGTTTTTCAGAGAGAGAAACACACACACTTCTTCCTCTCTTCTTTGTGAAAGAAAGAGATACCATAAACACCACATATGGCTCCTGGAAATCCGTAGCTAGCACTACGGTTCGGGAGTGCTCGGGGGTTGGAAATCGTGAGACGATTCCGGCTTTTGATTGACGGTTCGTGTGGATACCGTAGAGGAGCAGGATATCCTTCCGGCTCTAGCTGATTCGGTTCATCAGTTGGGTGAAAGACCTCAACCGTTTCAGGTATGTTCGTTTTTGTTATTCGGTTTAGCTACCCTTCACTTGGATCCTCCATGTGTATCCGGTTTTTCCGCTGTGTATATAATTGCATTTGATTGTCAATTTGCATGTTCGGATACTTAAAGTGCTAGCGGAGCCTCTTGTGAAGCTCTAAACCAAATTTAGTTGTGCATATGTGTGATATGTTCATCTTAATGTGTGTGATATGATGAATTCATTTTGGTATATGTGATATGCTGAATTCATTTTTGTATATGCGATATATGTTGAGGTTGGTTATGTCAAAAGGGTTTTGACAACAAGCACTTGATTGGTATGTGATATCAATCAAGAGGTTCTTGGCTGTAAGTCGAAGGGGTTCGACAAAAGGAAAACCGACTGTCGGTTTTCGTAGGGAACGATGGTCGTTCTAGTGCATCGAGGCCAGAACATCGATGTTCAACGGTTGAACATCGATGTTCACATGAGTTTTGGCCTTGGCAGAAGTCTGAAACATCGATGTTCAGTAGGGGACATCGATGTTCAGGACAGAAACATCGATGTTCAGGGCCTATACATCGATGTTTAAAAGTACTGCCATGAGACTTGAATTGGCAGAGGCCTCCAACATCGATGTTCAAGTTTGAACATCGATGTTCATGAGTCCTACATCGATGTTTAAGGGTTAGACATCGATGTTTAAAACTACTGCGCAAAATCATGAACTTTCAGAATTCTCAAAACATCGATGTTTAAGAGTTGAACATCGATGTTCCTGAGCGACTGCCAAATAGTTTGGAGTTCAAGTTACTCAAAACATCGATGTTGAAATGTTGAACATCGATGTTCTTGAGCCTCGGCCAAATAGTTGGGAGAATCAGATTCTCAAAACATCAATTTTCAAGTTTGAACATTGATGTTCACTTGTAATTTTGTTTTCCAAATTTACAAACATCAATATTTGATTCATCAAGAACATGCATGTAATGTATTGGAATAATATGTTGATGAAAATATTAAGTTCTTCTTGTGTTTCCTTCCATGATAAGCACTCATCATTGCTTAGATCAACACTTGGTAGGTTTTGCCAAAGCAAGGTGCCAATGTTTATCCTAGCAAGGTGCGACGCGTCAATTGTAATATCGGAACTGCTTATTATGGTGTTGAACTTAACTAGGTCTTCTTAATAGGATTAAGGACTTAGAGGCAAGGAGTTGAGCTAAGTCTATGAGATAGACAAGAACAAGTGTTGTTCACTCAACTATCCAAGAGTTACATGAGATGTAATTGACAAGAGTTGTCTACCTAAATAACTATGAATTAAGTGATCAGCCAAAGCTGACTTATCTAGTAGTGAAATATGGATCTTGGCCTACTTATATGATTGTCTTGATTTATGTAGTAGGAACATCATTTAATAGAATTCCTTGTTAAATGATTTTGTATGCATGACTCTTATTTGTGTGAGTTGATCATTGTTGTAGAATTTCCATGGCACAAAACACTAGCACAATGTCACTGAGATCTGTCCTTGAGAAGGAAAAGTTGAATGGGAATAACTTCCTAAAATGGTATCGCAACTTGAGGATAGTCCTCAAACAAGAAAAGAAGTTGTATGTCCTTGAAGGGCTTGTTCCGGATGAACCGGCGCCTAGTGCTCCAAGGGAAGAAAGGGATGCTTACAAGAAGCACCTTGATGATGCATTAGATGCAGTATGCCTTATACTTGTTAACATGGACTCTGAGCTTCAGAAGCAACATGAGAACTTGGGTGCATTCGATACGATCGAACATCTGAAAATGCTTTTTAAAGAGCAAGCTAGGCATGAGAGGTATGAGACCTCTAATGCATTGTTCCAATGCAAGATGGCTGAGTCATCACCCGTGAGACCTCATGTGCTCAAAATGATTGGATACATTGAGAGCCTTGGAGGTCTTGGTTTTCCTTTGTAGAAGGAGTTGGCTGTTGATCTAGTCCTGCAATCTTTGCCGGATAGTTACATCCAATTTGTCATGAACTTCAATATGAATCATCTTGACAAATCATTGTCTGAGTTGCTTAACATGTTGGGAACAGTTGAGCAACAAATGAGGGCAAACAAATCAAACATTATGATGATTGGAAAAGGCAAAGGAAAGGGTAAAGCAAAGTTTAACAAGAAGAAGAAATGTGCCAAAAAGTTTAGTGCATGTGCATCTTCTTGTGATCGTGTGCTGAAACCCAAGGGTGGTATTGCAAAGGAAGGACATTGTTTCCATTGCAATAAACTGGGCCATTGGAAGCGCAACTGCCCTGTTTACCTTAAAGAGGTGAAGAAGCACAAGGGAAGTAAGACTTCCACTTCAGGTATCTTCGTTATAGAAGCTAATATATCTATCTCTGCATCATGGGTATTAGATACCGGATGTGGTTCTCACATTTGTGTAAATGTGCAGGAACTGAGAAAGAGTAGGAAATTGGCAAAGGGTGAGATAGACCTGCGCGTGGGAAATGGAGCAAGAGTTACTGCATTAGCCGTAGGAACTTACTGTCTTACCTTACCGAGTGGTTTGGTTTTAGAACTGGACAATTGTTATTATGTACCGACCATAAGCAGGAATTTGATTTCTGTGTCTTGTCTTGACAAGAAAGGTTTTTCATTTGTAATAAAGGACAATTGTTGTTCTATTTATTTCAATGATGTTTATTATGGTGGTGCGTATTTAAGCAATGGCTTGTATGTTCTTAACCTAGAAACCGCATTCTATAATGTTAATACGAAGAAGGTTAGAATGAACGATTCTAATGAAACCTGTCTTTAATTTTTATGGAATTTTTAAAATTTTTGGAATTTCATTTCCATTTTTAACCTTTGCAGAATTTCCGGGTGTTGTTGGTCAAGAAATTATTATTATTATTATTAACTTATCCTCTTTGAAAATATTATTATTACTTTTGGAATTTATCCTTGTTCGGTTTATTTGGGAACAATTGGAGTTCCGGGGCGAAATATAGAGTTTATTGTAGTTTTAGCCGAAACTACGTCGTTTTGGATTAAAAGGAAAATAATAATAATAATAATAAAACCTATAACTATGTGCGCGTTGACCATGGGAAGAGTTGACCGCGTGCCGGCAACCCTAACCCTTTCTTTTCTTTTCTTTCTGCTCTCTTCTCTTCTCTTTTCTCCCTTCTCTTCTCCACACCCGACGGCACCTCACCCGACTCCTTTTCCTTTCTTTCTTGTGCTCCTAAGCAAACAGACACCACAGCCGACTTTCCCCCTCCTTAAACCCACACGCCATCACCATCTCTTGGTACTTTGTCTCCCTCTCCATCCTCTTGTCGCCGTTGCTGCATCGAGGAGGGTAGACGCGCAGGAGGACGGTGATCGGTGCGTGAGTTGGCAAACCCCACGAAGTCGCCGCCGCCACCGTCGCCTTCTGTTGGGTAAGTCGCCGCCTCTGTTTTTTTTTTCATTCTTTTTTTCCTTCTTTTCGTCTTGTGGTGTTGAAGTGACCGGGTGGCTTGTTGATTGTTTGTTTGTTGGACGGTGGTGGTTGGGCTCTGTAATGCTCACAACGAGGTTGTGAGTTGTTAGCCGGAAGTGGGTTGGAGTTTCCGGCAGCGTGTTGGTTGGGCTCGGGTTTGTGCTGCTCAACGGAGGCGGGCCGTTTTGGAGAGTGCGACTTGTGTCTTCCGGTAAGAATTCCGGCAAGCCTTGAATCTTTTTGGATTGTTTGGATTCTGTGTTGGTTCGATCGATAGGTTAATGTCTGTGGGTGAGTAAGTATGCTAATCGGTAGATTGTCTCTAAAGTGGCTTTCGGATTTCAAATGAGTTCCATTGAAAATCCTTTGTTATAATATGTAATATTAAACACTGATGGGTTTTGAATCTTTTGCTTGGGTGCTGGTTTGGAATTCATCATTTGTTTGACTGATTTGGTTCAACGGATGTTATGGTTGCTATATACATATATAACAAAAAGAGAACAGTTATAGGTATGTATATGTGCAAGAGAAATCTTGGACGTAGAGGCTGCAACCAGGTTCGGACGGTGTCGGACTTTGATTTTCCGGTGAGGTTCCAGAATCCTTTTTCCCCGATTTGTTGCTTTCGTTCTTCTCTTTTGTTTTCGTGAGGGGGAGGAAATGATATGGATTTAGTGTTGTTTTACATGTGGTGCTTGGGCAGAATTCTGGTGGTCATTTGGGTGTTTTCCGGCGAGTTCACTGGAATCCGGCGAGGCTCGGGAATTTTCCGGCGAAGGCTCGAGTTTTTGTTCCGGCACTAAACGGTATTACTTGGTTGTATAATTTGTACATTCATGGCATGTAATATTTAATGTAGGAGTAATTGTTGTATCGGAAAATAATGGATGTTTAGTGGAAAACCGGGTGCAGGGTTGTGAGTGTGTGTAACCGGGAGTTTGCCGTCACGGGTAGAACCTTAGGCCGGGAATACTTTGACTCGGGTAAAACCCTTAAGTGGAAATTGGACTGAATCGGGCCTAGACCCGGTAATGTGATTTTTATAATTGGGTTTGATAACAATTGGTTTTGGGATGGGCTTTAGGCCCGGGACCCGTTAAGGATATAATGAATGGGCCATAGGCTGGGAACTACTTTTGGACTTAGTTGGGCTTTAGCCTGGTGAACCTTAGGTCCCGATACTCGGAGTTTAGGTGAGAGAACATCGTGTTGGGTTTAGACCTGGGAATTTCATAATTGGCTAACTAGGGACAGGTTTAACTCAGTTGAGCATTATAGTTACATGCATGCACGTTTTTATGGTAATTTTTGTAAATTTGTTGTGTGTGCCGGTATTCTGGCACGGGTAACACCTCGGGAGCTGGAGGATCTGTTTTGGGAAAAGCCCCATAGAACAATCGTCGTTGAGGTGACTTTATACGTCTTTTTATGTTTGTATGCATGAGCTTGTTGGATTGGTTTGTTTGAGTTGCATGCCTACTTGCTAACACTCTGTGATCCGTATTGTGTGCCTAAGTGTACCATTTGCTTATGAGCTGGATATTTGGATTGTTATGGATTATAACATGTGGTGTGATTCCGGGTGTTTTGTGTGATGTATTGTGGGTCGGAGACCCGGTTAATTGATTGAGTTGATTTATCACACAACCCTGTTAAATCACAATTTCTTAGCACACATGAACTCATAATTTGTGAATAAGAATAATGTACAGTAGAAGTTAGGCTACTGTGTGCTGTTGACCGGTTGGTTTGAGCGGGAAGTGTTACCCCTCGGGATTTCATGCGGTTAAGCATGGTATAAGCGGTCTAGCATATGGGTCTGTTATGACCAGTTCTACCTCCCTCTTTCTATCTCCCCCTTTCTACCTTCCTCTTTCTCTCTATCTATCTCTCTCTCTATGGATATGTTTGGGCTTCGTGTCTGGTTATATTGGGCTTATGCCCTGGTTGTTTGATCAGACGGGACCGAGCTCAACGCACATAGTAGAGGGCCCTAATAAAATATTTAAACATAATAACAAAGATAATAGAGTAAGCAATGATAAGTGATGGTTGAAGTCTGGTGATGACTGGTGTTGTGAATTGTGAATTGTTTGTGCTCTGTGTTTGCTATTGCCTAATGCATGTGTACTTGTAGTTGATTTGTATTTGTATATTATTGGTTTATTTGTTTGCGGTGAGACAGTGGTTGGTCTCACCCCCTCACAGACCTTTTACAGGTTAGCTGTTCGATGAGCAGTGGTGCATATCAGCATGTGGCGGTGCCTTCCTCCTCGGGTCGGATCCATAGGGTGCATTACATTCATATTTGTTTATGTATTTGTCTTCCGCTGCATACTCGAATTGTATTACTTATTGTATGATATACTGCGTAATTATATGACGATTATCTTATTTGTGTCGCATCCCAGGTAGAAAGGGCAATGTAGTCTTTTCACATGCTTTAACTAATTTAATTAGATATTTTGGGATACGGGTGTTTAGTTGATGATTTTACGTGTCCCGGGAGTGTTAAGGGCAATTTAGTCAATTTATATTTAAATTCTATTTTATATTAACAAATTGGGACACGGGCATTTCAGCACGAAACAGTTGTCGATTCGACAACTGAGGCTGAGTATATTGCTGCCTCAGATGCAGTGAAAGAGGTTGTTTGGATCAAGAAGTTCGTAACTGAACTTGGGGTAGTTCCGAGCATTGAGAGTCCGATTGAGCTCTATTGTGATAACAATGGGACAATCGCACAGGCTCAGGAACCTAGATACCACCAGAGATCCAAACATATTCTCCGATGCTATCATCTTATTAGAGAGATTATCGATAGAGGCGATGTCAGACTGTGCAGAGTTCCATCTGAGAACAATGTAGCAGATCCGTTGACTAAGCCGCTCACACAACAGAAGCATGATGTCATGCTGCGTCCATTGGTATTAGATACATGTATGAATGGCATTAGTGCAAGTGGGAGATTGTTAGTGTAATATGCCCAAAAGCCAATCAATGGATGTTTATTTGTAATCATGTATACACATTAAGGTTATTCCAATAAATATCGTTTATGAGATAAATGCTTGCACATATTTATAACCCTAGAATATTTATATATTCTTAAATGTCCCTAGTCGATTATTATTATGGATGGGTTGTAATAATAAATTAAGACTAGCGTATGTTGAGAATTATATGAGATGTGAATTCTACATGCGGGTAGAAGTTAGAGACCTTGTGGACTGGACCGACCCACATAAGAACGCTACATGGAACGTTATATGATTGTCATTAGCGGTTCTTATATGTATTGTCCTTAGACCTGTGATCATCAAGGTTCCCAACATATGAGTCGTATACTTTGATATTACTCTTTGCTATTTCGTAAATGAGTAGACTTAGTGTAATCATTGGGTATATGATGAATGTGTCGTGGGTTTTGTATGATCCAGAGGGGATTTATCCAACCCATATAACGGGTATATTATCGGATGGTTTCTTGATAGAGTTGAACCGGAAATGCATGGCCATGCTCGGATTATGATATGGTGATATCATAGGTATCCGTTTTACGTGGTTAACTCGAGGATCAAGAAACCGAGAATGAACGTATGCGAGATTGACATACTTCATGTCTCGTGTTTATTCTTGATAATGGGACGAGGGGACGATGACATGTTTCTGAGGCATATTGAATCAGTACTGATCTTGTCGTTCGGGTAGCAATGATTGATAGGAAGAAGTATATGCAACAAGATAGGGGGAATTATAGTTTGTAAAACATAGGGAGAATCATCTTTATGTTATAAACATTAGCATATACTTCTAGTTGTTTGTCATTATCAAAAAGGGGGAAATTGTTAGAACTCATGCCTCCTTGTTTCATTTCAGAGTTTTGATAATGACAAACCTTGGCTCAATTGATGACAACCTTGAAGCAAAAAGAAATCAAGCAAACAAGTGCTCAACCAAAGTGATCAAGAATTCAAGAGAAGATATGATCAAGAGTTGAAGTACAAGAAGAGCAAGAGAAGTTAGGACCCATTTGTACAGGGTAAAACACTCAACTTCTCTTAGGCATTGGCTCAAAATAAAACAAGTTTTACTCATGCATTTCATAGCATCATTTCAATCACAAAGTTGTGTTTTTAGTCCAAAACATCGATGTTCTGAAAGCAAACATCGATGTTCTGTTTTTCAAGTTTTTCAAAATATTGGCAGTAGCTCTAAAACATCGATGTTGGATTATAAAACATCGATGTTCTTGTGACCGTTGGTCAAAACATCGATGTTGTAATTAAAACATCGATGTTGTGATTTCTTCAAGGTTTTCCAAAATTTTGCCGAAGCCAAAAAACATCGATGTTGGAAAATTAAACATCGATGTTTCACAAAACATCGATGTTTCATTTTCCAACATCGATGTTCTGGCATAGACCCTTTTTCATCATATTTTTGCGAAGCCAAAAAACATCGATGTTGGTTTAGAGAACATCGATGTTGTAATGAAAACATCGATGTTCCGCAGACAAACATCGATGTTCTACTAGCCGTTGGAGCAATAATTTAAAATTGCTGGCTAAAACATCGATGTTTAAAGTGAAAACATCGATGTTTTGCCGTTGTAGCAGACAACTTTTCAGCACCCACTATGTTTTGTTTAAGGCTGTTTTTGGGTGGATTTAAAACGGCTCTATAACTTTTCAAAGCTATAAATTGAGCATTTTTAGCTGTGTTTCAAAGTGAATCAACTCTCTACTTACATGCATTCATCTCATACATTCAAATCAATCTTTGTTGAGCCAATATCCTATTGAGGATTTGAGAGTTGCCTTTTAGAGCTTCATTTGTACACTCACATCTGCTCTTTGAGAGAGACCTCTTGTTTGAGTGATTATTGTGTTGTTATACACCTTGAGGGAGGTTAGTTCCCTTGGTTAGATTCATAAGAAGAGGAGTATATCTTCTTGTGTGAGAAGTCTTGAATTGAGGTATCTTCAAGCAAGAGAGCTGAAGTCCTGTACAAATGGGTCCTAACATCTCTTGCTCTTCTTGTACTTCAACTCTTGATCATATCTTCTCTTGAATTCTTGATCACTTTGGTTGAGCACTTGTTTGCTTGATTTCTTTTTGCTTCAAGGTTGTCATCAATTGAGCCAAGGTTTGTCATTATCAAAACTCTGAAATGAAACAAGGAGGCATGAGTTCTAACAATGATGTGTTGCTAGACGCCGCTCTTTGCTTATAATTGTAAATGAGATTTTACAATTATTGCCAAACGTTACAAGTGCCTATAGGGTCACACATATAGAATCGTTGATTCGAGCAGGTGGTTGAACCGTGGTTGGACCATGGTTCGACCGGGTATGGTTGGACCAGGTCGTTTTGGGCTGGTCTGGTTCAGTTGTTGACAGAATTATTGGACCAAATTAGTGCTGTGATGAGTGTTTGTACATTAGTGGAGACATGGTTAAGTGGAGACATAATCATAGAAGATAATGGGCCAATATGTTGGTCATTATCCCACTGTCTCTTAGCAGTAAATGGGGGTAGAGTAATCAGATTACTCTTAACCCTTCTCACTCGCTCCTGTATTCTGATTTATGGGTTTTTCAGAGAAAGAAACACACACACTTCTTCCTCTCTTCTTTGTGAAAGAAAGAGATACCATAAACACCACATATAGCTCCAGAAAATCCGTAGCTAGCACTACGGTTCGGGAGTGCTCGGGGGTTGGAAATCATGAGACGATTCTGGCTTTTGATTGACGGTTCGTGTGGATACAGTAGAGGAGCAGGATATCCTTCCGGCTCTAGCTGATTCGGTTCATCAGTTGGGTGAAAGACCTCAACCATTTCAGGTATGTTCGTTTTTGTTATTCGGTTTAGCTACCCTTCACTTGGATCATCCATGTGTATCCGGTTTTTCTGCTGCATATGTAATTGCATTTGATTGTGAATTTGCATGTCCGGATACTTACATATTTTTGGCAGTCTAGGGGTTAATTACGCGATAGGATCAATTAGGGAGGAATTAGGGGAGAATCGGGACCGAAAAATGGAAAAAGCGGGTGAGAAGCGTAGGCGCGGGCGGTCATCTAGGGATGACCGCCGGGCCTGGGCGATCTTCCACCCATGACCGCCTGGCCTAGCTGTCATCCATAGGATGACAGCCGGCCATGGCGGTCATGCACATCCAAAAACGCATTTTCTCCCCGATGTTTGCCCGTAATCAGACTCTACTCGGTTTTGGCCCAGATTTTTGGCCGTTACCTTGATCATTAAGTTGGTCCACGCCCCTAGGTTACCCAGAACACTATAAATAAGACCCTCCTCTCACATTTCAAGGGACGCACATTCTATTACACAAATACTCTTCATAAAGCTTGAGAGCTTGGAGCAACTCTTTCTCTCAAAGCTTAAGGAATAGTTCTGTAGGCAAAACTCTGGTAGAATTTCGTGGGGAACATCATCCATTGAAGGCAGCAAGGGGAAAAATCAAGAAGAACTCCAAGATTGAGTTGAGGAGTGGGAGGAAATTTCGTAGGAGCCACAACCCAAACTAAGGTGCTAGAGGAGGGTTGCAAGAGGCAATCCTAATCCCTTTTTGTATGACCAATTATTCTTGAGATGTTGATAATGATGTGATTGTTGTGATGCCATGTCAAGAACTAAGTGGGCTTTGAACCCAGTCGCCAGGGTACGTAAGTGGTTTCTAGTGGTGGAAACTCAAGCCCGATCTTCTTCTTCTCCCCTTTCTTTTTAATATTCAGTTATTATGTGTTTTGGTGCTCACACTTGCACACTTGCATAAGGCATACAAAATTCCCTATTTGCACAAAGTTTCGCCCCAACATGGATGGGTGCCTAACACCATCCCATCTATGACGAATCCCCAGGTCCAGCATCTTTGGTTCGCTATTCAGTAGCCTAAATGGAGTCACCTAAAGGGTTTTTCCCAAGTTTTTGTCCCTTAATAAAATTTGGGTGGCGACTCCAAAGATGTTGGATGACGGTTATGAAGAAGGTGTAAGGGAAAGGTGAATAGGCCCAAGTGATTTTGGGTCGGGTATTCACAGTACTGATTCTCATCTATTCGATTTATCTTGTTTCACATGGACCCTATGATGGTTTCGGGATTGATTCCACTACGTATCAACTCCCTCTTTGTGTACCCGAAACCCAACAAGACTCCAGATGCACACACAACCTTTCCCCGTGAGAGAACCCAGTCAAGAAGCCAAAGACCTAGTCTTTGCACCCCAAGAAGAAGAGTGGAGCCAACCAATAAGCTGAGAACCCGATTCTTGCAAACTAAGGACCCAATCCTTGCAAACCACCCTAAACCAGTAAGACAATGTGAGAATCAGATGTGAGGTATCCAGAGATGAGTCAACCGTAAGTGAAAAGCCGAGGACCTAATCCTTGTAACACAAAGGGGAGAAGACCTAAAGCAAGGACTCAGCTCCCGCAAACTGTGAGATGAAGGATGTGAGATAAACCAGGTAAGAGCAAACCCTCAAGGGAGTAAGTAAAAAAAATATGAGGGGAGCCAGGAGAGAACTTAAAATTAGGACCTAGCTCCCGCAGACCATGAGATGAGAGAGAACCTTGAGAGAATCCAGACTTGAGAAAATTAGGAGAGAACCAAAAGCTGGGACCTAGCTCCTGCAAACCAAAAAAAGAGAGGGGCGAGAAAGAAAACAAGAAGTGAGCGAACCAAAAGCCGGGACCTAGCTCTTGCGAACCGAGAGATGAGAAAGAACAAACCTAAGAGAACATAGATGTGAGGAAGCCATGAGGGATTCAGCCATGAGAGAAATCAGTAAGCCAAGTGCCCAGCCCTTGCAAACTTAGGGATAAGTCGACCTTGGGACATGCAACCAAGAAGCCGGGGACCTGGTTCTCGCAAGCCATGGGATGAGGGAAACAAAACCAAAGCCGTGTACCCAATACACACGAGACCAAAGTCGTGTACCCGACACACACAAGACCAAAGATGTGTACCCGGTACACACAAGGCAAAGTCGTGTACTCGATACAAGCAAAACCCAAAGACGTGTACCCGGTACACGCAAAACCAAAGCTGTGTACTGGGTACATGCAAAGCCAAACCCGTGCACCCGCTGCACGCGAAACCAAAGCCGTGTACCCGGTACATGCAAAACAAAGGCCGTGTGCCCGATACAAGCAAAACCAAAGCTGAGGATCAGGTCCTCACAAATCCAGGGATGAGATAATTCCCAACCAAAAATGTTGAGTAGCCAATTGATAGAGAAAAGAAGATCCTTTGACCACAACCTAGGATGAGATGATTCTCGCAAACCATAGACCTGGGATGAGATGATTCCCAAATGAAACCTATTTGACAAGGATGAGATGATTCCTTGTCAACAACCTGATAGATGAGATGATTCTATCACCTCGAGAAGAGATGATTCCCGAAAACCTGGGAGGAGATGATTCCCAAAAGCCAAGGGTCAATCCCTCAAAACTTCAGGATGAGATGATTTCTAAAGAGGAGCATGGGATGCTCCAAAACCTGGCATACACGCCACACATTTATCATTCAAATTTGGTTTTTCCTTTCTTACGTTGTTTCGTCCTTAGTTTCTAAGGACTCATCAATGAGGGGCATCTGTGAACACCCAAATTTGACCCACGAATTTTCCACAAAAGTTAGATTTTAAATATGTTTGAACCTAGGATTAATGAGATGATTTGGTCCAAGGAATAAAGCTTGTTAAGAATTTATTTTGGTGGAAGTAACACATTTTAGTGATTTGAGCCTTTGTAAATTGGTGTACTAGGAATAATGAGACGATTTATTCTTAGGATAAAACATACGATAAGGTTTATTTGTACTGAAATGTATTTTTGGGCCTTTTATTTATTTTTAATCCAATTTTAATGAGATTATTTTTCTTTGGGTTAAAGATGGGTTTAAGGGCCCAAGTTAATTCTCCAGAGTTTGATTAGCCCAAAAACACATTAGTTGCAGACCGTTCTCAGCTCTGATTTTCGTAGAAAATCAGAGTTAAATCATCCCTTATTGATAAATGTGTTTTTGCTATGATTTGGGCATAAAATGGAGACTTAATATGTAATCAATCAATTTGGAGATGAATGAGGGGGAGTAATAATCAAGAAAAGAGTTGTTTTTGGGTAAATTAGGGGTTAATTATGCGGTGGAATCAAATCAGGGAGGAATTAAGGGAAACCGGGAGCAAAAAAATGTTAGGAACAATAGACTTAAGCTAGAGGGGGGGGTGAATAGCTTATGACCAAAAATTAAAAACTTTGCAGGAAATGAAGTGCGGAATTGAAAAATAGAAGGACACAAGCAATTTATCCTGGTTCAGACACACTCTACTAGTGTGGCTAATCCAGCCCTTCAAGTCTCACTTGAAGATTTCACTATCTACGTTAAGCTTACGGGTGCTTAACAAACCGTTACAACCTAGGAATTCTAGTCACAAGAATCCTAAACCTGAAAGTTCAAGTCACATGAACTTCAGCTCTCTTGCTTGAAGATACCTCACTTCAAGACTTCTCACACAA
>JAKUCV010006144.1:60269-80435 GCA_028386065.3 Turnera subulata
TTGTACAAATGGGTCCTAACTTCTCTTGCTCTTCTTGTACTTCAACTCTTGATCATATCTTCTCTTGAATTCTTGATCACTTTGGTTGAGCACTTGTTTGCTTGATTTCTTTTTGCTTCAAGGTTGTCATCAATTGAGCCAAGGTTTGTCATTATCAAAACTCTGAAATGAAACAAGGAGGCATGAGTTCTAACAAAAAAGGAAAGAACGGAGAAAACGCGGGGTGCTTGGCGGCCATGGCGGGATGACTACCGGCCTTGGTGGTCATTTAACCCATGACCGCCGGCCATGGTGGTCATCCAGCCCATGACCACTGGCCCTTGCGGTCTTGATGCCCAGATTGCCCGATTTTCCCCGATTTTCGCTCCCGAATTGATTCTACATGGTTTTAACCCAGATTTTTGGCTGAGACCTTGGTCACTAAGCAGGTCCACGCCCTTACCCTCCCCAGAAAACTATAAAGAGGACCCCTCACTCATATTTCAAAGAATAAATCTCTCATTACACATACATCCCCATAAGCTTTATTTGCATGGAAAAACTCTACTTCTCCAAGCCTAGAAACATTCCTATCGGTAGAAACTGGAGAAATGTCATGGAGAAGAGTATCAAGAGGTTAGTGGAAGCAGGGGATCAAGAGGAGAAGAAGAAGGTGGCGAATTGAGGCAAACTATTGGAGAAGAAGTGTTAAACCCAAGAGGAAGAATCCAGTGGAGGCAGTCCAAATATTTCGGCCGTATCGGGAGCAGTAGACATCCATTTACTGCAATATTGGTGTCCCTGGAAAGCTAAAAGGTTGCTCAATAACTTTTCTGTTCATGCAAGACACCAGTTCGACCTCCTTCTACCCTGAATCCCCTATTTAATTCCTATCAAAATTCTGTTGCGGAGTGGTAAGCACATAGGAGCGAGAGGAGGGCTACAAGAGGTAACATGTTCTAATTTTCTTGATTATTTGCTGTTGTGATATGATGATGCTGATGATGTGAGTGTTGTGGTGCCATGGCAAGAACTACGTGCGCTTTGAACCCGGTCGCCGAAGTACGTAGGTGGTTTTTAGTGGTGGAAACTCAAGCCCAATTGTTTTTATTTCCCTTTTGTTTCAATTCAATTTTGTTATTTTATGTGACTTGGTTCTCCACGATACACATACTTGCACAAGGCACTTTTTTACTCGTCAATTGCACAAGGTTTTGATCCAACACGGATGGGTGCCTAACACCTTCCCATCCGTGATGAACCCCCAATCCCATGTCTTTGGTTCGCCATGACCATGTAGCCTAAAAGGAGTAATATGAAGGTTTTTCCCAAATTTTTCCCTTAATAAAATTTGGGTGGCGACTCCAGTGACATGGGATTGACCCGAAGAAGAAGGTGAAGGAATAGGTGAATAGGCCCAAGTGATTTTGGGTCGGATATTCACACATTGTCTTCTCGCCACAAGCAAAATGGAAAGTGTTGGTGGTATGAGATGACGAGCATTAGCACCAGCATGGTTTCGCTGGCTATCCTGCAAATCCTGTGTAGATATGCCGAAAGGAGTCAGTACACACGCCAACTAGGGTTTATAAGGAGCAAACCAAGATCACATACAACAAAACATGCATCATGGACAGAGGATTGCGTACTTACATCATGCATTCCAACATCATGACAGTTTTATTTACGGGTCAAAACACAAGAAAATCACAAAAATCCGTTCCGACAAAGTTCAAAATTCACCAAAATTAGGACAAGCCCATCAATACCCAGTCACCCTACATCAATTATATGCATTTTTTTCAGAACGATACTCGAAACACCCAAAATCCCCAAAATTTTGCCAAGATTCCTAACCCCCTAGTTTGGGCAAAATCTCAATCTGTAATTACTTATGTTTAATCCATGAAATAAGCATATAGGAAGGCATTATAGATGCCCTAAGGGCATTTTCAAACATTCAAACATATCGTGCACCACGTAAGTTCGATTACAAGAGGCATATGGGCATAAACTTGAATGTAACGCCCCGAATTTCGTTAATTGACTTTTTTCGGAATTTTCAAAAAAAAAAGAAATAATAAAAAAAAACTTAATTTCCAATTTTACTCTTGCGGAATTTTTGGGTATTTATGATCAAGGGAAATATGTTATTTCTTTGATAGCATTATTTTTAGTGTGGAAATTAATCTTTTATTTAGGACTAAAGTAAAAAATTAGTATTATTTGTGTTTGTGTTAAAAACACAAGGTTTGGAGTAGTATTGACTAATACTACGTAGTTTTGGGAAGCCTAGTACATGAAACTCAAATTTGGATGCGTTTTGACCATGGGCGTAAGGCTGTGTTGACCTGGGGAGTTAAAGAGATTGAACGACGTCGTTTTTAAGGCCAACGACGCCGTTTCTGTTGCAGGTTGAAGATAACCCTAACCCTAGGTATAAATCCCTCTCCTTTCTTCTCTCTCCTGAGCTTCTCTTTTCTTTTTCTTTCCCTGGTTCGGCCGCCCCCTTATTTCTTCCCTTTCTCTCTTTCTTCTTTTCTCTTCCTTCTCATTTACAAACCCCGCCGCCGAGGAGATGTCGTCGTCGCTATCGTTCTCCCCCACCTTGATGCTCTCCTCTCCATGGTGGACTGCGAAACGGGCAGGGTCTGAACGAAGAGACGTTATGGAAGAACGGGAGATGATGCATGGGGTCTTCTCGGCCTGCACGTGAGACGGAGCACGGAGGCTGAGCTCGAGACGTCATCGCCGCGGTGGTTTTTGGCAGCGGAATGTGTGTGTTTTGTTGTTCGGGTTGCTGCTGCGAAATCGTGAGTCGTCGTCGTCGCCATCGTAGTAAGTCGCCACTACTCTTCTTTCTCTTCTTTCGCTTCTTTTGGTTACGGGATGTGGTGGATAACAGTTCTGATTTGGGATTTTTATTTTGTCGACGGCGCGAGTGGGTTGGTTGCTGGTGACGGTTCTGGTCGCGGTGGATGAGGCGATGTGGGGATAGTTTCGGCCAGCGAGGGTTGAACTCGATTTTTCCGGCTGTGTTGGTGTTGACGAGGTTGCAGATGGTGTTGCTGGTGGTTGATTTGTGTTTGCTTGGTGTGGGTTTCCGGTTGCAGTTTCTAGGCTGCGGGAATTTAAGACTTGTTGGGTGTTTAACACAGGGCAGTGGCATTCCGTTCCCTTTTCCGATAAGGATTTGTTATTGATAATTCGTCCTTAGTGCTTTTGGATGTATTTTGGTTACTGGTTGATGGATTGAATGTGGTGCATGATTCTATTCGGTATGGACAGTTTGTGGGGCTGATTTCCGGGTCGCTGTGGTGTTTCTCCAACATGTCGGGGTACTATTCCGGCGAGGGCTGGCCGGAATCCGGCGAACGGTTGCTGTTCCGGCGAGATGGTGAACTTTCCGGCACTATACGGTAATTCTCGGGCGACGACGTGTGTTTATATCCTGTACAAGCCATGTATAGTATATGCATATACTAGTGTGTTGAAATGAAATGGACTTATCGAATTTGGAGAGTGAGTGTGCGTGGCCGGAATATGTCCGACGCACGTAGTGCCTTTAGGCCGAAAAGAGTAAGCTCGGGTTACAAGCTAGCGTGGTTAATATGATGGGCCGGGCCTAGGCCCAGTAAGTCTATATGACTCATGGTTATGGAATGGGCTTTAGGCCCAATAAAGAGTAATTAATTTAAAATGGGCTTTAGGCCAGTGACTTTAATTGATATGGGCTTTAGGTCCTGTGAACCATTAATCGAGAAAAATAATTGAACTCAAGCGAACCTTTAGTCTCGGGTTAAGGTTATAGGATTTGTCGAGCTAAGATCATAGATCTATCTTAAATGGGCTTAAGGACTAAAATATTTCATGTCGTTATAGTCACGGCATTGACATGCATTCATCCTGTTTTTATGTGGACCTTATGTGTGGTCATTTTGATTCCAATATAGGATATGTTAAGGTGGAATGAGCTTCGGCTTCCGAGACAATTAATATGGCCTAGGTGAGGACTTATAAACCTTTGTATGCATTACTGCCTACAGTGCTCGGTTAACTGTCTTGATATATAAAGTGGTATTAATTGTTGGTCTTGAATGCTGTATGCATGCTTGTCTGATGTGCTGATGTTGCTATCTGCGAGTGTATTTTGTTGGTGATATCTCTGATGCAGTGTGCATGATTTGTGAACTGTGTACCAGTGTGATATAATATGCCTGTCGTGCATGAGTTGTTTGTGTTAGATAACGTGATAAGTGGTTTTGTGGTTTGTGTGGTGGACTGTGGGCTGGAGGCCCGGATTTGAGTATAAGAGGTTAATTCCACACAACCATGTTTGAAATAACGTATGGTACAATTCTTAAAGGATAATTGAGAATAAAGTATTATAATAATTCTACTGTGGGACTGTTGACCGGTTGGTTCGAGCGGGAAGTAATACCCCTCGGGATGGCATGCGGGTTTGCATGTGGGCCTGTGATGGCCGGTTCTACCTCCCTCTTTCTATCTCCCCCTTTCTACCTCCCTTCTTCTCTCTGTCTCTCTCTCTCTATGGATTTGTTTGGGCTTCGTGCCGGTTTTATTTAGGCTTATGCCTGGTTGTCTCATGAGACGGGACCGAGCTCGACGCATACAGTAGAGGGCCCTAATAAAATACTTAACCTTAATAACAAAGATAATAATATAAGTAATGACAAGTGATGGTATGTAGTCTGATGATGTCTTGCTCTGTGTATTGAGGTTGTTGTTGTTTGATGCCGGTGTAATTGTAGTTGATTTGTAATTGTATATTATTGGTTTATTTGTCTGCGGTGAGACAGTGGTTGGTCTCACCCCCTCACAGTTTTAAACAGGTTAGCTGATCGATGATCAGAAGAGCATATCAGCAGGTGGCGGTGCTTTCCTCTCCTCGGGTCGGATCCATAGAGTTCACTGCATACATGTTATCTTATGTTTAGTCTTCCGCTGCATACTCGTTGTTGTGTAATTTGTTGTACAATTGTTCATTGATTTTTTCGTTGATATTGCATCCCGGGTAGAAGGGCATTTTGGTCACTTCACATGATGTATATTCTTTATTGAATAATTTGGGATACGGGTGTCCCGGGAGTGATAAGGGCAATTTGGTCAAACTATAATTAATTTATAACTCATATTAATAAATTGGGACACGGGCGTTTCAGTTGGTAGCGGAGCAGGCTGTAGATCCTTTGGGATGTCTTGATATGTTTTGTGCTCTTATGTGCATTAAGTTGCTCCCTTTTGAGTCGTATGTTACATTGACTTATGCATTCATATAGTGTGTCATACTATGGATCCGGTGGAGGACACGCACCTGCTAAGGGTCGGAGTGACCTGATATTGTTGTTGAAATGACTTGTTGTCTTTACAGCTTAGGCTGTAGTAGAGTTTACTTTGTGGAGTATCCACTGTTTTGTCAGAGTCGGTGTAGACTCCTGACTCTTTCTTTGTGTTTCCCTGTCGGTGTGGAACTGGCCGATACAAGTAAGAACCATCGGTTTTGTTTTGGAGTTTACAGCTATCAAAAGAGGATTTGATGTGATACTCGTGGATTTGAATTCTTGTAATCTTGGAGATCATGTTATTTGTGGTCTGATTTTTGCTGAGCTCAAGGATTTGAATTCACTTGTGAATAAAATTATGGATTAAATCTTGTTCGGAGTTTGAGATGATTTCTTGAATCATGTTGAGGTTGATCTAATGGTATATTTGGGAGGATATCTTATTAATGGTACTTGAGGTTCTTAACTCTGTGAGATTTGAGATATTAGTGGTGATTGTGATAAAAAGGTTTTGATCATGGACCTTGGTTGAGGTTATAATTCACGTGCTAAATGAGGATGCTGGTAGTATGTTCATATTGAGGTTCGATTTTGAGGTGATCTCGGGAATTGAGAATTTATCGCTAGTTGGGTAATTGGGTGACAAGTGATACAGTGGTGTTTTAAGTTCTTCATTAAAGAAACTTTGACGTTCATATTAACTTGGGTGATAGACTTATAAGTATGAGTATGTAGGGATGTTTAGGTCTTAAGGAATCCAAGGTATAGAGTTATAAGTATGATTTTTCGGTAATGATTGGTTTCTAGTGCCTAAGATATGATCCGACATATAAACGATTCTGGCTGTATTGGTGTGTAATATAGGAAACTCTTCGAGGTTTAGAACATAAAATAGATTATGGATTTTTGGTCTTGAGATATTCATGATGAAAGTAATGATCTTGTTACTTGGGTAACAATTTTGGGTTCTGTTATTTGGGATATGATTAATGGAATAAAAGATAGGATATATTTAGTTGAGTGATGATAAATGGAGTCGATTATGGATTCTGGTGTTATCTATAGTGATGACTTTTGGATAAAACTCCTGGGTTAGTGTTTTGATCTGGTGCTTTATTGATCATGTTTGATTTAAGTCGATGATCGACTAGGTAAACCGGAGTTCTTAGAAGTGTGATTGATGGTCATGATGGTTCTACTTGGTAGTTTTGGCCAATGGTATTTTGAAACCGGGTGACACTTGTTTGTGTCAGTTAAGCACTTGGCTGCTTGACTTATTCTGCAAATTTCGAGGACGAAATTTTGTTAAGTGGGGTAGAACTGTAACGCCCCGAATTTCGTTAATTGACTTTTTTCGGAATTTTCAAAAAAAAAAAGAAATAATAAAAAAAAAACTTAATTTCCAATTTTACTCTTGCGGAATTTTTGGGTATTTATGATCAAGGAAAATATGTTATTTCTATGATAGCATTATTTTTAGTGTGGAAATTAATCTTTTATTTAGGACTAAAGTAGAAAATTAGTATTATTTGTGTTTGTGTTTAAAACACAAGGTTTGGAGTAGTATTGACTAATACTACGTAGTTTTGGGAAGCCTAGTACATGAAACTCAAATTTGGATGCGTTTTGACCATGGGCGTAAGGCTGTGTTGACCTGGGGAGTTAAAGAGATTGAACGACGTCGTTTTTAAGGCCAACGATGCTGTTTCTGTTGCCGGTTGAAGATAACCTTAACCCTAGGTGTAAATCCCTCTCCTTTCTTCTCTCTCCTGAGCTTCTTTTTTTTTTTTCTTTCCCTGGTTCGGCCGCCCCCTTATTTCTTCCCCTTCTCTCTTTCTTCTTTTCTCTTCCTTCTCGTTTACAAACCCCGCCGCCGAGGAGATGTCGTCGTCGCTATCGTTCTCCCCCACCTTGATGCTCTCCTCTCCATGGTGGACTGCAAAATGGGCAGGGTCTGAACGAAGAGACGTTGTGGAAGAACGGGAGATGATGCATGGGGTCTTCTCGGCCTGCACGTGAGACGGAGCACGGAGGCTGAGCTCGAGACGTCATCGCCGCGGTGGTTTTTGGCGGCGGAATGTGTGTGTTTGGTTGTTCGGGTTGCTGCTGCGAAATCGTGAGTCGCCGTCGTCGCCATCGCAGTAAGTCGCCACTCCTCTTCTTTCTCTTCTTTCGCTTCTTTTGGTTACGGGATGTGGTGGATAACAGTTCTGATTTGGGATTTTTATTTTGTCGACGGCGCGAGTGGGTTGGTTGCTGGTGACGGTTCTGGTCGCGGCGGATGAGGCGATGTGGGGATAGTTTCGGCCAGCGAGGGTTGAACTCGATTTTTCCGGCTGTGTTGGTGTTGACGAGGTTGCAGATGGTGTTGCTGGTGGTTGATTTGTGTTTGCTTGGTGTGGGTTTCCGGTTGCAGTTTCTAGGCTGCGGGAATTCAAGACTTGTTGGGTGTTTAACACAGGGCAGTGGCATTTCATTCCCTTTTCCGGTAAGGATTTGTTATTGATAATTCGTCCTTAGTGCTTTTGGATGTATTTTGGTTACTGGTTGATGGATTGAATGTGGTGCATGATTCTGTTCGGTATGGATAGTTTGTGGGGCTGATTTCCGGGTCGCTGTGGTGTTTCTCCAACATGTCGGGGTACTGTTCGGGCGAGGGCTGTCCGGAATCCGGCGAACGGTTGCTGTTCCGGCAAGATGGTGAACTTTCCGGCACTATACGGTAATTCTCGGGCGACGACGTGTGTTTATATCCTGTACAAGCCATGTATAGTATATGCATATACTAGTGTATTGAAATGAAATGGACTTATCGAATTTGGAGAGTGAGTGTGCGTGGCCGGAATATGTCCGACGCACGTAGTGCCTTTAGGCCGAAAAGAGTAAGCTCGGGTTACAAGCTAGCGTGGTTAATATGATGGGCCGGGCCTAGGCCCAGTAAGTCTATATGACTCATGGTTATGGAATGGGCTTTAGGCCCAATAAAGAGTAATTAATTTAAAATGGGCTTTAGGCCAGTGACTTTAATTGATATGGGCTTTAGGTCCTGTGAACCATTAATCGAGAAAAATAATTGAACTCAAGCGAACCTTTAGTCTCGGGTTAAGGTTATAGGATTTGTCGAGCTAAGATCATAGATCTATCTTAAATGGGCTTAAGGACTAAAAGATTTCATGTCGTTATAGTCACGGCATTGACATGCATTCATCCTGTTTTTATGTGGACCTTATGTGTGGTCATTTTGATTCCAATATAGGATATGTTAAGGTGGAATGAGCTTCGGCTTCCGAGACAATTAATATGGCCTAGGTGAGGACTTATAAACCTTTGTATGCATTACTGCCTACAATGCTCGGTTAACTGTCTTGATATATAAAGTGGTATTAATTGTTGGTCTTGAATGCTGTATGCATGCTTGTCTGATGTGCTGATGTTGCTATCTGCGAGTGTATTATGTTGGTGATATCTCTGATGCAGTGTGCATGATTTGTGAACTGTGTACCAGTGTGATATAATATGCTTGTCGTGCATGAGTTGTTTTGTGTGTTAGATAACGTGATAAGTGGTTTTGTGGTTTGTGTGGTGGACTGTGGGCTGGAGGCCCGGATTTGAGTATAAGAGGTTAATTCCACACAACCATGTTTGAAATAACGTATGGTACAATTCTTAAAGGATAATTGAGAATAAAGTATTATAATAATTCTACTGTGGGGCTGTTGACCGGTTGGTTCGAGCGGGAAGTAATACCCCTCGGGATGGCATGCGGGTTTGCATGTNTATATTATTGGTTTATTTGTCTGCGGTGAGACAGTGGTTGGTCTCACCCCCTCACAGTTTTACACAGGTTAGCTGATCGATGATCAGAAGAGCATATCAGCAGGTGGCGGTGCTTTCCTCTCCTCGGGTCGGATCCATAGAGTTCACTGCATACATGTTATCTTATGTTTAGTCTTCCGCTGCATACTCGTTGTTGTGTAATTTGTTGTACAATTGTTCATTGATTTTGTCGTTGATATTGCATCCCGGGTAGAAGGGCATTTTGGTCACTTCACATGATGTATATTCTTTATTGAATAATTTGGGATATGGGCGTCCCGGGAATGATAAGGGCAATTTGGTCAATCTATAATTAATTTATAACTCATATTAATAAATTGGGACACGGGCGTTTCATTGAAATTCAATCAAAAATAAAATCCAACAAGTTTTCGGTCTAGAAATCACTTACTTGGACATTATGTAGTTGAGTGGAGATGTGCCTGCTTGGAGATTTCAACAACAAAATCGGATTCTCCTCCAGATTGGTTTTCAGATGATATTTCCTCAGAGTTTCTTTGTGATATTTTGGAAGATATGATGAGGATGACGCCGTGGATGAAGAATAGAAGGGGTTAGGAGATGTTTAAGAGTGTTTTAGGGACAATGTTGGAGAAGAAAATTGAGAGAGGGGAGTGGGGTTTTTTAACCTGCCCGAGGCCATCAGCCATGGCGAGAAGACCGCCGGCCCTCTCATGACTTCCGGGCGCTGGCGGGTCTCCTCTTATGACCGCCACCTCTGTTTCGTGATCCCTCTCTATCGTTCACGGGCCCCACGCACCAGACAACCCTTTTCCTGAGGAAATATCCTGTATGCATATTGTTGAGTCCCAAATAATGAGATACGTTGCTTGAATTAGTCACTTATGGTATTCAATGTCTCGATCCTTAAAAAATCCGGGATTAAGAGCACGGTCCCCATTTGCTTTGATAAACTTGTACTGAGGGCACACTAAACCCCATCTCTAAAACCATGGCAAGATACTCCGGGCATCACACCCCCTGTGAAGGCCCTTTCCCCGAGGGACCCACCAAACCCAAGTATTGTTACATCACTCCCTCCGCCCGATTAAATCCTTTACCATGCTGCAGCACTAGGGATTGGTGAAGGTGCTCTCCTTGAGGGGATAAAAAGCATCACGTCCCGAGTTCGAATCCCTAGTGCTGCAGCATGGTAAAGGATTTAATCGGGCAGAGGGAGTGATGTAACAATGCCTGAGTTTGGTGGGTCCCTTGGGGTGAGGGCCTTCACACCCCCATTTTTGGTTTGTATGTCTCAGGGGGCACGACACACCCAGCTTCCTTCAAACACACTAGAGAACCCAAGAAAACATGAGAAATAGAAAACCTACTAGGGAGTCCAGATAGAGGGCATAGGGGCATGTGACCCATACCACCCAGAACCAGCAAGACGATGAGAGAACTTGAGATACCGAGAAGTGAAATAACCGAACCAGTAAGACGTGAGGCTAGATCAGAAGCCAGGTCCCGGCACCCGCAAACCGTAAGATGAGGATAAGCCCTGGGAAAAACCCAGAGGGAACCGAACCTAAAGCCGGGACCTAGCTTTTGCAAACCATGTGACGTAAGGATGAACCAGAAGCTGGGTCCCAGCACCCGCAAACTGTGAAATGAGAGAATCCAAACTGAAGGATGAGAGAAAACCAGACATGAGAGAACCCAATCAAACCAGATGGGAGAGAAGCCAGGGAGGAGTCCAGAAGTGAGGGGATCCAGATATGAGGGAAAACCAAAAGCCAGGACCTAGCTCCAACAAACCGTGAGAAGAGGGAAGGTTCTGAGAGTAGAGATCCAGACTTTGAGGAACCCAATTCGAAGAGAGGTGAGGGAACCAAGCCAAAGCCGAGGACTCAGTTCTCGTAACCCGAAGCCAAGTGCCTAGCCCTAGCAAAATTTAAGATGAACCAACCTTGAGACATATAAGCAAGAAGTCGGGGACCCAGTTCTCGCAAACCATGGGATAAGGAAAACCAACCAAAAAGCCGTGTACCCGGTACATGCAAAACCAGAAGCCGTGTATCCGGTAAACACAAAACCATAGCCGTGTACCAGTACACGCAAGACCAAAGCCATGTACCCAGTACACGCAAGACCGAAGTCATGTACTCGGTACACGTAAGATCGTGACGGTGTACCCGATCCACGCAAGACCGAAGTCGTGTACCCGGTACACTCAATACCAAAGCCGTCTACCCGGTACACGCAATACCAAAGCCATGTACCCGGTACACGCAAAACTATAGCCGGGGATTAGGTCCTCGCAAACCTTGGGATGAGAAGATTCCCAAACCAAAATTTTGAGTAGCCAATTGACAAAGAAGAGATGATCCTTTGACGAGAACCCGGGATGAGATGATTCCCGCAAACCATAGATTTGGGATCAGAAGATTCCCAAATCAAAGCCTAGTTGAAAAAGATGAGATGATTCCTTGTGAACAACCCGATAGATGAGATGATTCTATCACCTCGGGATGAGATGATTCCCAGAAGCCATGGGCCAGTCCCTCAAAACTTTAGAATGAGATGATTCCTGAAGAGCAGCATGGGATGATTCAAAACCTGGCACACACATTACACATTTATCATTCATATTTGGTTGTTCCTTTCTCACGTTGTTTCATCCTTAGTTCCTAAGGACTCAGCAACGACGGGCAACTGTGAACTTCCAAATTTAACCCGCAAACATTTTACTAAAACTAGATTCCAAACATGCTTAACTTCAGGTTAAAGAAATGATTTGATTTTAATTTAAAGCATGATAAGAAATTAACTTAGTAGAACTAATGTATTTTGATAATCTAAACCTTTGAGCATTTCAACCTTAGGATAAATAAGATGATTTAATCTTAGGATAAAACATATAATAAGGTTTATTTACAATAAAATACATTTCATTTTTTTGCTTGGACTCTTTTAGTTGTTCTTAACCCAGTTATATTGAGATGATTTATTTTTAGGTTAGGAGTGGATTTAAGGGACCAAGTAAATGAATTCCCCAGAGTTTATCCAGCCCATTAACACATTTCTTGCATGCTAATTCTAGCTCTGATTTCGTGGCAAATCATAGCTAAATCAACATTTATGTGGAAATGTTGTTTTTGGTATGATTTAGTATGAAATGGGTATTAACTGTGTAATCAATCAATCTTGGAATGATTTAGGGGAGTGATGATCAAGTAATTGAGTGATTATGGGTTGATTAGGGGTTATTTACTCGGTAGGATCAAATCAGGGCTGGATTAGGGGGATTGGGAGTCAAAAAAGGAAAGAACGGGTGACACGCGGGGCAGCCGGCGGTCCTCTCGTGACGATCGCCATGTGCTGGCGGGCATCCACACAAAAAACCGCCAGTACTGGAGGTCATGCAGTAGATGACCGTCGTTGCAGCTTCCCACATTCCCCCAAATCTTCGATTTTGTTTCTATTTTTGATCCTACGCAGTTTTGGACCAGATTTTTGGGCATAATCCTCACCATTAAGCAGGTCCACACCCCTAAGCTTCCCAGAGCATCATAAATAGGACCCCTCACACACATTTCAAAGGATCACAATTTTTCTCACATACACACCCATAAGCCTTGAGTGCTTAGAGAAACTCTACCTCTCCAAGCCTAGAAATACATTCTTAGGAAGAAACTCTGGAGAAATTTCGTGGAAGATATCAGTAGTATTCTAGTAAGGAGGAGTCGAGAAGAGGACCAACCATTGAGCTTAGGAACGGTAAGAAGGTGGGTGTAGAACTCGACCCACTGCACAGAGCTAGAGGAGGGCTACACGAGGTAACATTATACTCTTTTGGTTGATTCTTTGTTGATCATATGCTGATGCTTTTTATGATATAAGTGGTGTTAGAACAATAGCCCTTCGCTAGAGGGGGGGTGAATAGCGATAATCGAATTAAAACGAAATAGGCAGGAATCAAATGCGGAATTGAAAGATTGAAGGACAAAACCAATTTATCCTGGTTCACACACACTCTACTAGTGTGGCTAATCCAGCCCTTCAAGTCTCACTTGAAGATTTCACTATCTAGTGTTAAGCTTACGGGTGCTTAGCAAACCGTTACAACCTAGGAATTCTAGTCACAAGAATCCTAAACATGAGAGTTCAAGTCACATGATCCACAACAAACTTGCTTGAAGATACCTCACTTCAAGACTTCTCACATAAGAAGATATACCCTCTTCCTATGAATCTCAACAAGGGAACTAACCTCCCCTAAGATGTATGAATATACAATTCAATCACTCAAACAAAGAACCCTCTCAAAGAGTAGATATGGGTATACAAGATTAAGCTCTAAAAGGCAACTCTCAAATCCTCAATAGGATATTGGCTCAATAAAGATTTCTATAAATGTATGGAATGAATGCTTGAATGTAGAGAGTTGATTGCTACTGTTTCAGAGACTTAAATGATCTATTTATAAGCTCAAAAGCATGTATTACCGTTGTGAAATCAATCCAAAGTACCTTTAGACAAAATTGTTGAAAGCTGAAAAAGTATGTCTGCTCTTGTCGGCTGAACATCGATGTTGCAAGTCAGGACATCGATGTTCTAGCCTTTGAATATGCATCATTGGTCCAACGGTCATATGGACATCGATGTTGTAAAGGTGGACGTCGATGTCCTGGTCAGTGAATTTGAATTTCTGGGCTAACGGACATCGATGATCAACTAAGGAACATCGATGTTATTTGGTCTCGGGTCTTGGACAATGTCTTGTGGAACATCGATGTTGTCAAAATGGACATCGATGTTCCACAAGACATTGTCCAAGACCCGAGACCAAATAACATCGATGTTCCTTAGTTGATCATCGATGTTTTAGACATTCCCAAAACAATCTTGAGACCTGATTCAATAGGACATCGATGATATGAAATAGGACATCGATGTTCAAACTCTTCAAAGCAATTTCTAAGCATAATTGTCATGAGGACATCGTTGTTCAGAAATTGGACATCGATGTTATAAACTACTGCCTACTTTTGGAAAAATTATTTTAGTGCAGGACATCGATGTTCCAATATTGGACATCGATGTTCAAAGCTTAGAAACCTTCTCGAAAGATTGGTTTCAAGGCAGGACATCGATGTTCATAATTGGGACATCGATGTTCAAGGCTCGGAAAACATTATTATGATTAAAATGAGATCTAGTTGATGCATGAGTGAAAATGATTGAAGCTGACCATTGAAGAACATCGATGTTATGAAATCCAACATCGATGTTTTGCTTATGTAAAGGATATTTTCAAATGCAACGGTCATGAGAACATCGATGTTTGGGATTCCAACATCGATGTTATTAGCCTACTGCCTATTTTAAAGAATTGTTCAAAGGCAGGAACATCGATGTTTAAATCCACAACATCGATGTTCATGGTTCGAAAAACATTTTTATGCTTGGAAATATGTTATGTTATGCTTGAGCAAAATTCATCTTATTTTGAGCCAATGTCCTAAAAGAGTTGAGTGTTATACCTTGTACAATTTATGAATCTAACTCTTCTTTCTTGGCTCTTAAATTCTTGTGCTCATTCAATTTGATCCTTTGCTCTTGAATGGTTTCTTGTGCTTGAGAATTGGTTTGACTTCATTGCTTTTTGCTTCTTCTTTGTCATGATCTTGAATTGGTTTGTCAATTATCAAAACCTGTAATGAATGAACCATGAAGACATAGGTTCTAACAATTTCCCCCTTTTTGATAATGACAAACACCTAGAAGTATATGCCAATATTAGAGGTATATGTTAACACAATAATTCCCCCTATATGTTTCAATTTATGATTCCCCTATCTAGATGCATATACTTCTTCTTTCAATTTATGATTCCCCCTATCTAGATGCATGTACTTATTCTTATCTTCCCCCTTTTGGCATTAGCAAAAAGAAATGATGATGCATTTATTTATTCTTCCCCCTTAAGATATGATTTATAATTCCCCTTAAGTTCATGCATATGGTAAAGTATTTTATGGAAAACAAAGCATAAGGGATAATAAGGATAAGGGTTTAGAAAGATGGTTCCTAGTTCCCATCATTATCATCATCTTCATCAGTAGCTTCTTTCTCACTATGTTACTTCTTCAGTAAGCCTTATTCCCCCTTTCTCTTGGTCTTAGTGAGGGGTACCTGCCAAACATAGTTAGACGAGCCTCGGGTGCTCAAGTTAGCAAAGATAATTCACTAGTTTTAGTAAGATAAAGCATGGGTGACAAATTTAAGGATAGTAAGATGGCCTCTGCCTCCATGAATTATTGTCTTGGATTTCCATCCTCCCGGGATGAGGAGGTATCTCCTTGTCGTAAGTATACCGGGCTCGAGAAAAATCTTGTCAGTTGGACTTTGGGTGCCTCTTATGCCCAACTAATCAGACTGTGAGTCCCGTGATGAATCAATAACATAGTTTAGGCCACGATTTTCAACAAAGTAGACACTTGATTGTCTGAAAAATTGGATGTTAGCAATAAATGAATTTGCAAGTGTCAAAAAAAGGAGATTCTTGAAAATCGATGCGGTTTGGAGGGGCCTTCCTCTGAACGTTGTTCATGATACTCCAAGGATAGGTAGGGGTCACCTCCTGAACACTGCTGGACACTTCAGAAATTTTGTAGGGGTCACCTTTTGAGAGAAGAGGCAATGCAATTATGTTTCTATAAATAGACATACGTTAGAGCTTATTAAACACAGAAAGTTTATAATCCAATTTCAGAAAGAGAGTTAGCAAAAATATCAAAAGCAAGAATGCCTTCCCCTTCCACCGTCTTTTTTGTTGAGGGTGCAAACGTAGGTAGGAGAAATCGGTTGGCCTTCAGCATTGTAAATGAGCAACAAGGGCCTTTGCTAGAGGAACTAGCAAGAATTCCTCGTCTTGTCTTCGTAGATGAGATTTATTCGTCTCGATTCTTTATCACCCCTATGGAAGAGGTCATCTTCCTGGATCATCAACAAACCCTGCGAGCATCATACTATGGTACGGCTAATTCCACAATGTTTTTTATCTCTGACAGGTTTCAGGAGCTTCAGTTGGAACCATCCTACTAGACTTTGAACGAGAGCAGTTATTACCAGATTACAATGACAGCTCAGAGCATTCCTCGAGTAGCTGGAGTAGCGCCCACTTGGCCAAAGGTTCGCCTTTTGGTGTGGAACTGCAGAGGTATCACAGCACGTTCCCAAGATTTTGCTCGAACCCTACGAGACCTGAAGAACCAATATAAACCAAATATGGTTCTGCTCACGGAGACTCAATGGCAGCAAACTGGAGACCACGGAGCTATCCCTCTTCGCTTTCCACCAACACAACGGTTTGAGCTTTCTGGCCAGAACAACTCAGGTGGAATGTAGTTTGCTTGGAATCATAGCATTAGGGTTAATATAGTTAATACTCCTAATGGCTTCACTGTAACAGCTGAACCGAATCGTTAGAAACAGATTATGATAGCTATGTACTCTTTTTTTTTTATGTGATTTGTAATGTAATATAAATGATGTAATGATGTAATCAAGTGTGTGAGTGTTTTAAGATCCATCAGTTGTACTCAATCTTTGTAATCAGTAAAAGTGCTTATGCTTTCAGCATGTGTATGACATAAACTTCTTTCATGTGAATGTTCATCAAACAAGCTAGTGTTTGTCAATTCAATCAATTGTGCACTAACTACATGCTTGGCTTAAATTGAAAGAAATCTGAATATTCTTCCTGAAACACTTAGTCATGAACATGCTACTTAAATTTCTTAACTTAAATGAGAAGGTTAACTTGTTTCAAAGCTTGTGAGAATGCATCAAAGACACAACATCGATGTTCAAGAATGAGATATCGATGTTTTTGACCATTAGACAGAAATTTTTAAACAGCAAGGAATGAATAACATCGATGTTTAATGACTACTGGATAAATAAAGTTCTTACCGAACATCGATGTTTGATACAAAACATCGATGTGCATGCTTGATCTATGGCTTGGCAGTTCTCATGGGAACATCGATGTTGATCACAAAACATCGATGTTTTACAGCTACTGGTTGGAAAATCAGGTGAGCTGAAAATCACAGAACATCGATGTTGCTTCTTAAACATCGATGTTGTCACCTATTGGTACGGCTTTGCACTATCACTTAGTCTTGATTTTTGGATGCTTCTTTGGTCATTTGCTTGGAGCATCTGCAATCAAGATACCAAGTACACTTGATGCCTTCAAGCATACCTGCAAAACAAATCAAAAAGATTTTGGTACCCAAATCTTTTTGGGTCCTTGGTGGTTAGAAACATGGCGATGATGGTCCTCATCTTGTGCCCAATGTCTATGTCTAGTAAAACATACCGGGGCAATGTGTCCTATCCTATTACAATAGTGACAAATAACATTAGGATTATGCATTCTCCTAGGTTGATAGTAGTTGTTGTTTTGTCTATGTTTGTAATCTCTACTTAACTTGTCTTGCCTAGGTAAAATCTTGTTTTCCCTAAATTGAGTCACATGTTTCCTAGGTTTTGTAAAATGAGAACTTTCATTTTTAGCGTTGTGTACATGTGGTCTTGTAACATTAGCATTTGATCTAACATTGTAAGCATACAATTTAGCATAGTGAACTTTTCCACTACTTGCATTTGGTTTGGCATTTTGAGCATATGACCTTCTATGATGAGTACATGATCTTGTGTCATGAATATGTGATCTAATATGATAAGTAGAAGATGAAGCATCATGTTTATGTGTCTTAGCATTAAGCACAGTAGGTTTGACATCATTTGACACATTAGATGCACCTAATCCTTCTTTTTGTGTTGGATTTCTTTGTTGTCCTAGAAGAAGATTAAGACTATCTCTACCATTAGTAAATTTCTCTAATGTTTTCTTCAAATCATCAACTTGATGCTTAAGAGATTCATTCTCTTTCCTCAATTCAACACAAGAACATACATTTGAGGATATCTTCTCATTAAGTTCATTGCAAGACATATTAAGAGCATGCTTTTCTTTTTAAAGCTTATCAATTTTGCTTAATAACTCATCCTTATCATTTGATAATTTCTCATTATCCTTTCCAAGCTTATCAATTTCACTTGATAACTTATCCTTATCATGTGATAATAATTCTACATTATTTTCTAAGGTCTTATTCTGTTTCTTTAAGTTCTTAATAACATTTGAGATAGAAATGAATTTACTATACAGTTCACTAAATGCATCTTGCAACTCTTCAAATGTATAATCATCATTCGAATAGGAAGTACTTACCTCTTCTGGAGATTCTTCCTTTGCCATGAAACAAGGGTTGACAGTCTCATCTTGCTTGCTGTCTGTTTCCTCATAGATGATTCCCAGCATTTCCCACATCTCCTTGGCTGTTGCGCAGTGCGAGATCATTTGATAGTCATTCAGATTTATCGCACATTGAAGCATGTTTATCGCCTTGCAGTTGTTTTCGATTCTTTGAATGGCATCTACGTTGTGCTCCACTTTCGTCCTTGATGGGATTTAAACACCATTCTTTATCGTTAGCCAAGCTGCAAAGTCATTGGCTTGGATGAAAATTTTCATCCTTTCCTTCCAATATGTATAATCTGTTCCGTCGAAGAATGGTGCCTGGGTGATGGATTGTCCTTCAGTGATTCCTACATACAAATAACTTGAACAAGCCATAGAAACTTTCCTCTCAAACAGTTAAGTCTTTCAGAGAGTTAGGCTCCGCTACCAATTGTTAGAACAATAGCCCTTCCCTAGAGGGGGGGTGAATAGCGATAATCGAATTAAAACGAAATAGGCAGGAATCAAATGCGGAATTGAATGATTGAAGGACACAACCAATTTATTCTGGTTCACACACACTCTACTAGTGTGGCTAATCCAGCCCTTCAAGTCTCACTTGAAGATTTCACTATCCAGTGTTAAGCTTACGGGTGCTTAACAAACCGTTACAACCTAGGAATTCTAGTCACAAGAATCCTAAACCTGAGAGTTCAAGTCACATGAACCTCAACACACTTGCTTGAAGATACCTCACTTCAAGACTTCTCACATAAGAAGATATCTGCTCTTCCTATGAATCTCAACAAGGGAACTAACCTCCCTTAAGGTGTATGAAAATACAATTCAATCACTCAAACAAAGAACCCTCTCAAAGAGTAGATATGAGTATACAAGATTAAGATCTAAAAGGCAACTCTCAAATCCTCAATAGGATATTGGCTCAATAAAGATTTCTATAAATGTATGGAATGAATGCTTGAATGTAGAGAGTTGATTGCTACTGTTTCAGAGACATAAATGATCTATTTATAAGCTCAAAAGCATGTATTACCGTTGTGAAATCAATCCAAAGTACCTTTAGACAAAATTGTGGAAAGCTGAAAAAGTATGTCTGGTCTTGTCGGCTGAACATCGATGTTGCAAGTCAGGACATCGATGTTCTAGCCTTTGAATATGCATTATTGGTCCAATGGTCATATGGACATCGATGTTGTAAAGGTGTATATCGATGTCTTGGTCAGTGAATTTGAATTTCTGGGCTAACGGTCACTAGGACATCGATGTTGTCAAAATGGACATCGATGTTCCACAAGACATCCGAGACCAAATAACATCGATGTTCCTTAGTTGAACATCGATGTTTTGGACATTCCCAAAACAATCTTGAGACCTGATTCAATAGGACATCGATGTTATGAAATAGGACATCGATGTTTAAACTCTTCAAAGCAATTTCTAAGTATAACGGTCATGAGGACAACGATGTTCAGAAATTGGACATCGATGTTATAAACTACTGCGTACTTTTGGAAAAATTATTTTAGTGCAGGACATCGATGTTCCAATATTGGACATCGATGTTCAAGGCTTAGAAACCTTCTCGAAAGATTGGTTTCAAGGCAGGACATCGATGTTCATAATTGGGACATCGATGTTCAAGGCTCGGAAAACATTATTATGATTAAAATGAGATCTAATTGATGCATGAGTGAAAATGATTGAAGCTGACCATTGAAGAACATCGATGTTATGAAATCCAACATCGATGTTTTGCTTATGTAAAGG
>JAKUCV010006145.1:0-23583 GCA_028386065.3 Turnera subulata
TACCGTAGAGGAGAGGACGTTTTCATCCTGCTCTTGCTGGTTCTATACTTATAATTAGGTGAAAGATCCTAATCTCCAAGTAAGTAAAAATTGTTATTCGGTTTTGTAGCCTCACATGTGGTTCTAGGGTAGTTTCCTATCTTTCCGCTGCTTTATGAGCCTTTGTATGAGTGTCATATAGCTCTTAGGAAACTTACACTTAAATGGTGTCTAGGGGTGGCCATGGCCCCCCTTGCCCCCCTGGGGCGCCGCCACTGCCTGGGACTCAACTTCCCTCTTTTCCCGAATCTAATAACCCCCTTCCATGGTGCAACTCGGAGGAAAACTCTTTCTTCTACCTGGTAATCCATCTCACGTCGATTCTTATCAGCGTAACTCTTCTGTTGGTCCTGAGCTGCTCTCATACTCTGCTTAACTGTCTGAATCTTATCAACTGTCTGCTTAACCAAATCTGGACCCACAATCAAACGAAGACCTTCTTCATCCCAACATACTGAACTTCGGCACTTCCTTCCGTAAAGGGCTTCAAACGGTGGCATCCCGATGCTGGAATGAAAACTGTTGTTGTAGGCGAACTCCGCTAAAGGCAAATACTGATCCCAACTCCCACTGAAATTAAGAGCATAAGCCCTTAGCATGTCTTCCAGCATCTGAATAGTCCTCTCTAACTGTCCGTCTGTCTGTGGATGAAATGCAGTACTGAAACTCAACTTCGTACCCAAAGCTGCTTGCAGACTCTTCCAAAATCGTGATGTGAATCTCGAATCTCTGTCTGAGACTATGGACTTAGGGATTCCATGTAGTCTCACAATCTCTGCAACATAAAGCTTCGCCAACTTGTCCAGGGTGTCTGTCTGTCGGATGGGGAGAAAATGAGCTGATTTTGTAAGTCGATCAATGATAATCCAAATAGCATCATGCTGTCTCCGAGTCAACGGTAATCCGACCACAAAATCCATAGTGATCATCTCCCACTTCCACTCTAACACTGTCAAAGATCTTAACTTTCCCGCTGGAGCCTGATGCTTGGCTTTCACCTGCTGGAAAGTAATATACTTAGCGACATACTCGGCTACATCTTTCTTCATGCGCGGCCACCAAAAATGACTCCTCAAATTCTGATACATCTTGGTGCTTTCAGGGTGCATAGCATACGGCGTCATATGTCCTTCTTCCAGAATCTAACTGCGTAGGTCACCAACACTGGGTGCACATAGACGTTTCCCCAGCATCAATGCACTATCCTCAACTATGTGAAACTTGTCTTCTTTTTCACTACGGACTGCTTCCTTCAGCTTGATCAAGTCAGGATCTTCATCTTGTAATTCCACAATCCAGCCTCTCAGGTTAGACTTGACTTCAATATGGGTCAACAAAGCTCCTGTCTCGTCCACTGACAAGTCAACTCCCATCTTCCTTAACTCGATAAGAGAGGATATCAAGTAGGTCGTGGAATCTTCTGGTTGTCACCGGCACAAATAATCTGCTACAACATTAGCTTTTCCAGGGTGGTACTCAATAGTACAATCATAATCATTCAGCAACTCAACCCAACGTCTTTGTCGTAGGTTAAGTTCCTTCTGAGTCATGATGTACTTGAGACTTTTATGATCTGTGAAAATCCGGCATCTCTCTCCGAACAGGTAATGTTGCCAAATTTTCAAAGCAAGGATCACTGCGGCCATCTCTAGATCATGTGTCGGATAATTCTTCTCATGTGGTCTCAACTGTCTCAAAGCATAAGCAATCACTTGGCCCTCTTGCATCAGAACTGCTCCCAAACCAAGACCTGAAGCATCACAAAACAAGACGTACTCCACTCCTGGCTTAGGTACTGTCAAAACTGGTGCTGATGTTAACTTCTTCTTCAGTTCATCAAAACTCTTCTAGCAGGCTTCACTCCATACAAAGGCTTGATCTTTCCTCAATAGCTTGGTCATAGGGCTGGCTATCAAGGAAAAACCCTTGATGAATCTCTGGTAATATCCTGCAAGGCCAAGAAAACTTCTGACTTCGGGTACCATCTTGGGTGGCTCCCATTCTAGAACAGCTTTCACTTTGGCAGGGTCGACTTTAATCCCATCCCCAGATACAACATGTCCAAAGAATGCAACTTCTTCAAGCCAGAACTCGCACTTACTGAACTTGGCGTACAACTGTTTCTCTCGCAGTCTCTGAAGTACTATCCTCAGATGCTCTTCATGTTCTTCCTTGCTCTTGGAGTATATCAGAATATCATCGATGAAGACTACCACGAACTTGTCCAAGAACTCGTTCAGAACCAAGTGCATCAAGCACATGAAGACTGCAGGTGCATTAGTCAAGCCAAAAGGAACCACTGTGAACTCAAAATGATCATACCGAGTATGGAAGGCTGTCTTCGGTATGTCCTTCTCTGCAATCTTGACCTGATGGTAGCCAGACCGAAGATCAATCTTGAAAAACACAGTAGCCCCTATAACTGATCAAAGAGGTCATCAATCCTGGGAAGCTGGTACTTATTCTTCACTGTCACTTTGTTCAACTGTCGGTAGTCCACACACATACGCAAACTGCCATCTTTCTTCTTCACAAAGAGAACTGGCGATCCCAAGGTAATGTACTAGGTCTGATGAATCCCTTATCTAGCAGCTCATCTAACTGGTTCTTCAACTCCTGGAGTTCTATCGGTGCCATCCGGTACGGTGCCATCGAGATAGGTGTCACTACCGATATCAGATCGATGGTGTACTCAACTTCCCTGTCAGGTGGCAATCCTGGTAGATCCTCTGGAAACACATCTGGAAACTCTCTGACAACTATGATGTCCCCTAAAACCAGAGTCTGAACTTCTTCACCCTTGACGTGAGTCAACAAGGCATCTGGACCGTGTGGCTTCATCCCGAAATTCTGATTAGCAGAGACACTACTAGCAGCAGCTCTCCCAATACCTGTCAACAAAACCTGACGCCCACCATCGGAAGTCAGTAGCACTTCCCTGGTTAGACAGTTTACCATAGCACTGTACCTGGACAACCAATCCATCCCTAGGATAATATCGAAACCTCCCATGTTCATCACAACCAACCGTGCAAGAAAAACCTCGTTGTCGTACGAAAGAGATACGTCTCTGCACACATGGGTTAACCTGACCACTATACCTGCAGGTAACCTAACCCTCATCTAACAAGTTAAACTCTCTTCCGTACAGTTATGTTGTATTGCAAAACTTTGTGCGACAAATGAATGCGTAGCACCAGGATCAATCAATGTATATGAAATGCTACCAAAGACTGTAAAAGTACCTGCTATAACATCGGCATACACTGGATCCTCATTAGCGGTGATCACAAATGCTCTCGGCACTGCTGCACTCTGATTCATGGCTGACTGGGTTCTAGCAGGAATAGCTCCACGTCTTCGGCCTCGGCCAACTTCAGAACCACTAGAAACACTGGCAACTGAAGCTTGCACTGTTCGAGCAGGTGCCGTACCACCAGATCTTCCCAACTTGGGACAAGAATATCGGTAGTGCCCAACTTCGTTACACTCATAGCACCTCACTTGAGACAGAGGAAATCTCGGGCGAGTATTCCCAGACGAAGTCCCTCCATACTGAGTCCAAGAACTGCCTCGGTTGTTGTAGGTGTTGTTGTTCCATCCACGTCTCTGGCTTACTGGCATAGATCGGCTCTGTCCAAACCCTGATCGGTTAACTGATGTATGGAACCTCTTGTTCTGTCCCCCAGAACTCTGTGCAGCTTGCCTCTTACAGATCTCCTGTTGCTGTGAACACCCAAATTTGACCCACGAAAATTTTACTAAATTAGACTTTGTACATGTGTAAACTTAGGATCAATGAGATGATTTGGTCCAAGGTTCAAGCATGATATGAATTTTAATTTAGTAGAATTAATGTATTTTGATGACATAAACCTTTATGCACTTAAATCCTAGGACTAATGAGAAGATTTAACCTTAGGATAAAAACATATGATAAGGTTTATTTGCATTAAAATATATTTGGGCCTTTTTATTTGTTTTTACCCAATAATAATGAGATAATTTATTCTTGGGTTAGGAATGGATTTATGGGTCCAAATTAATTATTCTCCAGAGTTTGTCCAGCCCATTAACACATTTCTTGCAAGTCACTTTTAGCTCTGATTTTCGTAGAAAATCTGAGTTAATTATCATTTAATTAAATTATGTGTTTTTGGTATGATTTTGGGTGTTAATGGGTAATCTTTTGATTATGGAATGATTTGAGGGAGTAATGACCAAGTAATTGAGTGATTTCTGGGTAGATTAGGGGTTGATTACGCGGTAGGATCGAAAATCAGGCCTGAATTAGGGGGATTGGGGGCTCGAAAAGGAAAGAACGGGTGATACGCGGGGCGACCGACGGACCTCTCGCGACGACCGCCGGCTGTGGGCGGGCATCCCCACATGACCGCCGGTCATGGCGGACGTGTGGTGGATGACCGCCAGCAGTGGCGGTCATTCCTGCCCAGAATCCCCGAAAATCTCCGATTTTGTTTCTTTTTCGATCCTACGCGGTTTTGGACCAGATTTTCGGGCATAATCTTCACCATTAAGTAGGTCCACGCCCCTAGGCTTCCCAGAGCACTATAAATAGAAGCCCTCACACACATTTCATAGGACACAACATTCCTCACATACACACCCATAAGCTCTTCTTGCTTGGAGAAACTCTATCTCTCCAGGCCTAGAAATATTTTTTAAGGCAAAAACTCTGGTGGATTTTCATGGGGAGCAGCAAGCAGCAGTCTAGCAAGGAGGAGTAAAGAAGAGTATCAACCATAGAGCTAAGGAGTGGCAAGAAGGTGGGTGTGGAACTCAACCCATTACAAGGAGCTAGAGGAGGGCTACACAAGGTAATCCTAAATCCCTTTTTGATTGATTCTAGCTGATTGATTGCTGATGCTTTTGATGATGTAAGTGGCCGATTAGTGCCATGTTTAGAACTACGTCGCTTTGACCCCGATCACTCGGGTACGTAGGTAGTCTCGGTCTCACAACGGGATGCAAGCCAAGTCTTTTTCTCCCCCCTTTCTTTGTTTTCCACACCTGCACACTTGCACAAGGCACACTTTTCTCTTTGATTGCACAAAGTTTCGACCCAACACGGACGGATGCCTAACACCTTCCCATCCGTGACGAACCCCCGATCCCATATCTTTAGTTCGCCATGACCGGTTACCTAAGGAGTCATATGAAGGTTTTTCCCAAGTTTTGCCCTTAATAAAACTTGGGTGGCGACTCTAATGATATGGGATTGACCTGAGGAAGAAGGTGAAAGGAATAGGTGAGAAGGCCCAAATGATTTTGGGTCGGGTTCTCACAGTTGGCGACTCCACTGGGGAAGTAGTGGGTTTAAGAAACCTTGTGCAATCATAGAGCTTTGTGTGCCTTTTTATTTGTCATCATAAGTGCCCTGCATTAATGATGATTTATGTGAAGCCTTTACCGTAAGAGGGGCGAGGGAAGCCAAGTCCACCACATACTTTCTTTAAGTGATGGTGGCTTGCATGAACCCGTTTCTCAATGTTTAGAAATTATGGGGATTAACTGGCCTCGGACCTCACGCGATATCCATTATCACATGTGAGTAGGTCAACCTATTCCCTAGTGGCAATCTTTTGGCCCCCAACCAGCTGCATACCATGAGCATCTCATGCATTATGAATCAATAAGTGGTACGTGCATTTGGGTGTATATTATTGTGAATTCAATNAATGTTAGAGCAAGAAGAGTGAAGATAGCACTGCCAAGACGAATGTGACCTTGAAATTCCTGCTGCAAGACCCGGCTGTGAAGGATGCACTGATGATTCTCAAATAAGGAATTGCGTCCCCTGGGAGTAATAGGGGAAAAGCCTCGAAACATGATGATGATGATGATGAAGCGACACGGGGCATTGGTTTGATGGCACAAGGACTCAAAGGAGGGGAGGAGAGACTTAAAAGGGTGGAAGAACTATTGAAGACCATGAAGAAGAAGGAAGATGATTGGAACCTGGATCACTTGTCCTTGTTCCCTGGAGCCCGGTTACCCGATAAGTTCAAGATGCTCGACATCGAGAGGTTCAATGGAATAGGATGACCCACAACCCACTTGAAGATTTATGTGAGGATATTGCAACCTATGGGGATAGGACCGGAATTGATGGTCCAATTATTCCAAAGAACTTTATCAGGGGCAACCTTAAAATGGTTCATGACTTTAGATGAGAGCAAGGTGAACAAATGGGAGGATATTTGTAAGGAATTCCTGAATCAATATGGCTATAACACTGAGGTGGATGTCACAAGGAGGGACTTAGAAACGACCAAGCAAGGCACTCAAGAGAATTTTTCAACCTTCATTTTAAGGTGGCGCAATAAGGCCTCCCAAATGGTGAGCAGACCGGCCGAAGAGGATCAAATACAAATGGTTATCAAGAACCTGCAGCCGGCTTACTATGATCGCATGGTTGGCAATTACTATTCCAACTTCAAGGCCCTTGTCGGGGCAGGGGCGCAACTAGAGGACGCCATAAATTCAGGAAAAATCAAGCTTCCAGCAGATACCTCAGCATTTAAAAAGAATCCAAGTGCGGCTCTAGGGAAGAAGGCTGCCGGAGTAAATCACATGGCCACTCAGATTGAACCCAAATTGAGAGAATTCATCCCTTTGCCCATCCCTTTAGGGAAGATGTTCAAGAAGTGTGTGGAGGAAGGACTGTTACAACCCTGAGAGCCTAAGCCTGGCTCACCTTTTGGAAGAGATCCAAGTAGATATTGCGAGTTCCACCAAATGATAGGCCACACCATGGAAGAGTGCATTCGGCTTCACCACGAGATTCGAGACTTGGTGGAACAGAGGAGGATCATACTACCAGACCAGAATGAAGCCAAGGGAGTTAATCTTACGGAAGAGTTAGACGGGGAAGACTGTTTCATGCTCAGTAGTGACCAAGGAAAAGAGAAAGGGAGATTCGCGAGAATTATCACCCAAGACACCTCGCAGACAGGTAGGAACTGGGAGTGGTACAAAACAAGCATTATCTTCAAAACAGACGAAGAAGAAGCCGACATGAACCCTTAAATAACCTCGGAACCTGAGCATGAATTAGATATAGATAGTGAGTCCGAAGATGTAACTGAGGAATCTGACAATGATCACCTTGATTTTGGCTTTTCCCAATCCAAAACCTTGGAAAATGATGATGTATCCATATCCTAAAGTAATGAAACGAGGCACCCTTTTGCTTACTTGGATGTTTTCTGTGATACTATTTATCGCATGCGTAATATGTGTGAATGTAATGAGATGAATGAACTCCCGGATTCTGTCGAAATCAACCTGGGTACTGAGATTGATCCAAAGATCATAAGAGTTGGTACGGCTCTTGACGGTACAATTCAAGATGACTTAGCAGCTTTAATTAAGGAGTATGTGGACGTGTTTGCATAGTCTTATGAAGATATGCCGGGTACTGATCTGGCCATTGCTCAGCATCGGATTTCTCTTTTTCCTAACACCAAACCCGTAAAGCAGAAAGCTCGCCGTCTCCAACCTCAGTGGGCCTTGAAGGTGAAGGAAGAAGTTGAGAAGTAGATTCGGGCCGGGTTTCTAGAAGTGATTGAGTACCCTGAATGGTTAGCCAACATAGTACCGGTTCCAAAGAAGGACGGGAAAGTAAGAATGTGTGTAGATTACCGAGATTTGAATAAAGCCTGCCCCAAAGATGAGTTCCCACTGCCACACATTGATCTGTTGGTGGATGCAACAGCCGGACATGCATTGCTATCCTTCCGGATGTTTTCTGGCACCTTATCATGATCACCTACAGACCTTAGCTTCCAAATTTGAGGTGATTGATTTCCTGTATGTACCAAAGAGAGACAACCAATTTGCCAACGCATTAGCTACACTTTAATCGATGATGGGAATGCCAAACAATGCCATCATTTTGCCTTTAACAGTCCAGAGGAGAGACAAACCATCCTTCCGCCGGAGTGGAGAGCCAAGTGAATCGTGGTTCCAAAGCTACCTGAACCAATAGAACCCCAACGAGCCCCCCATCATGGCTCTCACCACTGCAAAGATAGATCAACCGTCACATGGCCAGACAGGGGATGACGATGACTTAGACCATTGGTATAAGGACATACTGGAGTACCTTAGGGAAAGGACATTCCTTAAGGAAGCAACGGTCGAAGAGAAGAAGATTCTGAGGAGATTGGCTGGGGGATACGTCATATGTGCTGGGAATCTTTACAAAAGACATGCTACGGGGATCCACTTGTTATGCGTAAATGCAAGAGAGGCGGGGCGAATCATGAAAGAAATCCATGAGGGAGATGGAGGTCCACACATGGGAGGGGACATGTTGGCTCGAAAGATATTACGATTAGGATATTTTTGGTCAACAATAGAGGCTGACTGTGCAAAATTTGTAAAATGTTGCCACACATATCAAGTCCATGGGAAGCTACAGCAAAAACCGCCATTATCATTGACACCCATGTCTTCACCTTGGCCCTTCTCCACATGGGGCATTGATGTCATCGGGAAGATAACCCTAAAAGCCACAAATGGACGCGAGTATATATTGGTGGCCATTGACTACTTTTCCAAATGGGTGGAGGCTGAGTCATATGCCGTGCTCACTTCTAAGAAGGTGGCCCAATTTATCCGCAACAACATTATTTATCGTTATGGCGTCCCACATGAGTTGATATCGGATAATGGTTCACATTTTAAAGCTGATGTCGAGAGGTTATGCCAAAAATTTGGAATTAAGCGTCAAAAGTCTTCGCCCTATCGACCTCAAGCCAATGGTGCAGTCGAAGCTGCCAATAAAAATATGAAGGTCATCCTGGGGAAGATGATATCCACGCACAGAGAATGGGCAGAAAAATTGCCATGGGCTTTATGGGGTTACCGGACCTCCATCAGATCTTCCACGGGCGCGACTCCATATTCTTTAGTATATGGCATGGAAGCGGTACTACCCGTAGAACTAGAAGTATAGTCATTAAGAGTGGCCCGGGAAAGTAAGCTTTCTGAAACAGAATGGGTGCAAGAAAGACTGGATCAATTGGCATTGTTAGATGAAAAGAGGCTGACAGCCTTGTATCATGTACAAGGATACCAAAGGAGAATAGCTCGAGCTTTCAACAAAAGGATCAGGGAGAGAGGATTGAGAGAAGGGGATCTGGTGCTAAAAGAGATAAGACAATCGGTGCATGACCCCAGGGGCAAGTTCAAAGCAAAGTGGATTGGACCTTATGTCATCAAGGAGATTCTACCGAAGGGAGCAACAAAAATCCGAGATTTGGACGGAAACGAGTTTCAAGAGCCGGTCAACTTGGATCAATTAAAAAAGTATCATTTGTAATTTGAACCGATGCAAAAAGAACTACGTAGACCTGATTCCATACACTCGGGAAAAAAAAAGAGAAAAGAAAGTGATAAGCCATGGATACGTAGGAAGCCCAACTCAGGTCCGGTCACTTTATTAATAAAAGATCAAAGGTTGACGAGAAAGGAAATGGGAGTTCATTCACTCGTTTATTTTGCATGCATTATACATGTCATAAATACTTATCTAAGCAAAAAATCTAAAGTACGTTTAGGTATCCTCTTCATGATCACTGGGGGACACAGGTTCTTGACGAATGTTCGATCCCAGGAGTCTATCTCTGTAACTAGAGAGGATTCGTTCGGTCTCACTCACACTCTTCTTCAACCACCTTTGATAATTCATGGAAGAATAGGGATTGGCGATGTTACAAACCTTCATCTTCGTGGGAAGACTCCAATACCCTTGCAAGAGCTTTATAGTGCGACCATCCATTAACCTATCCAAAGGCAGACGAGGGAGAGGAGGAATCATCTGATCATGCCCAAACTGCCATGCTACCCTGGATGGATGATAAAAGGTTGTTCGAAGAACTCTTGGAAGCACCACAACCTTGTGACCAACTGTATGGATGATCACTTCTTGCATCTTGAACCAAGGACAATGCCACATAACCTGATATTCCTCCAAACACTTCATGAAAACCACCCATTCCTTGATAGAAGAGGGAGAAAGGGAAAGGATCCGTTCTTGATATCCCATCGAAGTATACAAGTCCAATCTTGGAGGATGGATTAGTTTAAGGTGATCACACAGCCACATCTGAGAGGAAACAAATTCATGGGTTAAGGAAGGAGAAAAGGATGAGTCCTGAATATGCATGAAAGCTAGAGGTGATATCTGAAGAAGTAAGGGGGAACCAGTCAAGAGTTTGTCCGGACAGGCTGCCAGGACGTCCAAACAGGCAAGAGTTTCGCCTAAAACAATAGCCACTATACTGTGACCATTGAATGATTTGGCCACTAGCGCACCTACACTTAGAGGGCATACACCGGAGCGACCAGTCAGTAAGAACTCAAACACCATCGTCAGAGCCAGGGCGTGGTCATGATCCCTTTTCCATGATGCATCACATTCGAGGTACCCACGTGACACAGCATCGATGGAGTATTGATCAACCAAGGGCGACAAGTTCATATGTGCATCCTTACCTAACAGATATTCCATCTGTCCCTCTGTAACAGACAAGAATGCACAAACCTCAGATTTGGTCACGACAGCAGGGGAAACAATGACAATATCATCTTCTATCTAGGTTTCAAGGAGTGCATAGAATTCGTCCACCAACGGACAGAGTTCCACCATGGAAGGGCCAAAGCGGAACACACGGCGATTATGATCCCAGAACATAGCTGCAGCATGAATTAAGTTCTCATTAACCTTCACTTCAGCCAGGTTAAACAAGGTAGAAAGCCCTGGCAGCTTGAAATCAGGGAGACACGCTTAGAGGACACTTCCCATCCAATGGAGCACGCTAGCACAAAAATCTTCACTCATGGCTACTTTAGATGTATTTGAAAGAGATTCTAACGAGTTATAAGGGTCTCTAGGTACCCAAGGCTTTATTTATATTACTCCAGGGTCGGTGGAATTCGTGAAAACCCTAAAGCCTAGGCCTGAAGACCAAAAAGGAAAGATCCGGGGGCTATGACCGCCACGACCGGCGGTCATGTCGTGAAGCCCGCCGCTGTGGGTGGTCATTCACGCAAGACCGCCTTGTTTGGCGATCACTAATCCACATGACCGCCCGGTCGGCAGTGTGTAGGCCCCACCTGGAGAATTCCAAAAAAAATCTGAGAAATTTTAGGGAAAGAAGAGGAAAAAAAAGAAAGGGATGTACCCGCTTATTAGGGGGCAAATTTTTCACCTGAACAAGGAGCACCTATCGACACTTTACTTGAATTAGCAATAATAAGTGTTTTATGTACCATACATGCTTGATTTGCCAAATATTTGTGCATAAGGGCACATTGCCTCCACTTACTCTAATTACCATGGGCACGAGAAACCCATTCCTTGTTTACTGTCGGTTTGAAACACCCGGGGACAACTAGTAGAACCAAGGCACATTGAACCTCATCTTTAAAACCGTGACGGGGATACTAGGGGCATCTCCCTGCTTTTTAGTTTGTGTGTCTCAAAGGACATGGTATTTGATTAGGCGATCTAGGGGCATGAAATCCAGACACATCCAACCCAGAACTTAGGAGAGCCCAGTCAAAAGCCGTAGACCTAGTCTTTGCAACTCGGTAAGATGAGATAAGAGAGATGAAGGGGTCTAGATAGGAGAGTAGCCAGCCTAGCAAACTCAGTCATGAGAGAGACCAAAGAAGAGTGAACCTAGTCAGAGGAGAAGATGGAAGAGTCCAGTCAAAGCCAAAGACCCAGTCTTTACAAACCCGAGAGATAAGAATCCCAGTCAAGAGAGAAGTGAGGTATTCGGACCCAGGCGTCCAAACATGAGTAGAACAAAGGAAAAGAACCCAGTCAGGAGAGATTTGAACCCAGGCGTCCAAACATGAGAAAACCAGTAAACCAGGAGTCCAGCCTCCACAAGCCTTGAGAATGAGCCAAACTTGAGACATACAAACCGAAAAGTCGGGAACCAAGTTCTCGCAAACGATGAGAAGAGGAGATCAGAAGAAAACCAAAATTCACAAACCTCGGCATGAGGTAACACCTAGAAATAAGATGAATTTCATACACCTCGGCATGAGGTAATACCTAGACATGAGATGAAATGCACAAACCTCGGCATGAGGTAGCACCCAGACTAAGACGGTCAGGCCAACGACCTGATAGATAAGATGATTCTATCACCTCAGGATGAGGTGATTCCCGAGAATATGGGATGAGATGATTCCCATAATCCGAGGGCCAGCCCCTCAAACCTCAGGATGAGATGATTCCTAAGGATCTGGGATGAGATGATTCCCAAAAACCGAGGGCCAATCCCTCAAACCTTCGGGATGAGATGATTCCCGGAGCGGAGCATGGAATGCTCCAAACCATGGCACACACCACGAGCATCAATCATTCAAATTTGGTTGTTCTTGTCTTACGTTGTTTCGTCCTTAATTCATAAGGACTCATCAATGAGGGGCATCTGTGAACACTCAAATTTGACCCACGAAAAATTTACTAAATTAGACTTTGTACATGTGTAAACTTAGGATCAATGAGATGATTTGGTCTAAGGTTCAAGCATGAAATGAATTTTAATTTAGTAGAATTAATGTATTTTGATGACATAAACCTTTATGCACTTAAATCCTAGGATTAATGAGATGATTTAATCTTAGGATAAAAACATATGATAAGGTTTATTCGCATTAAAATATATTTGGGCCTTTTTATTTGTTTTTACCCAATAATAATGAGATGATTTATTCTTGGGTTAGGAATGGATTTAAGGGTCCAAATTAATTATTCTCCAGAGTTTGTCCAGCCCATTAACACATTTCTTGCAGGTCACTTTTAGCTCTGAGTTTCGTGGAAAATCAGAGTTAATTATCATTTAATTAGATTATGTATTTTTGGTATGATTTTGGGTGTTAATGGGTAATCTTTTGATTATGGAATGATTTGAGGGAGTAATGACCAAGTAATTGAGTGATTTTTGGGTAGATTAGGGGTTAATTACGCGGTAGGATCGAATCAGGCCTGAATTAGGGGGATTGGGGGCTCGAAAAGGAAAGAACGGGTGATACGCGGGGCGACCGGCGGACCTCTCGCGACGAACGCCGGCTGTGGGCGGGCATCCCCACATGACCGCCGGTCATGGTGGACGTGTGGTGGATGACCGCCGGCAGTGGCGGTCATTCCTGCCCAGAATCCCCAAAAATCTCCGATTTTGTTTCTTTTTCGATCCTACGTGGTTTTGGACCAGATTTTCGGGTATAATCTTCACCATTAAGCAGGTCCACGCCCCTAGGCTTCCTAGAGCACTATAAATAGAACCCCTCACACACATTTCACAGGACACAACATTCCTCACATACATACCCATAAGCTCTTCTTGCTTGGAGAAACTCTACCTCTCCAAGCCTAGAAATATTTTCTAAGGCAGAAACTCTGGAGGATTTTCTTGGGGAGCAGCAATCAGCAGTCTAGCAAGGAGGAGTCAAGAAGAGGATCAACCATAGAGCTAAGGAGTGACAAGAAGGTGGGTGTAGAACTCAACCCATTACAAGGAGCTAGAGGAGGGCTACGCAAGGTAATCCTAAATCCCTTTTTGATTGATTCTGGCTGATTGATTGCTGATGCTTTTGATGATGTAAGTGGCCGATTAGTGCCATGTTTAGAACTACGTGGCTTTGACCCCGATCACTCGGGTACGTAGGCAGTCTCGGTCTCACAACGGGATGCAAGCCAAGTCTTTTTCTCCTCCCCTTCTTTGTTTTCCACACCTATGCACTTGCACAAGGCACACTTTTCTCTTTGATTGCACAAAGTTTCGACCCAACACAGACGGTTGCCTAACACCTTCCCATCCGTGACGAACCCCCGATCCCATATCTTTGGTTCGCCGTGACCGGTTACCTAAGGAGTCATATGAAGATTTTTCCCAAGTTTTGCCCTTAATAAAACTTGGGTGGCGACTCCAATGATATGGGATTGACCCGAGGAAGAAGGTGAAAGGAATATGTGAAAAGGCCCAAGTGATTTTGGGCCGGGTTCTCACAATTGCTCTCTCTCACTGCCCAGCCAGATAATCTCGGCTCTCAAGGTAACTGATAGCATGTCCTGGTAAGTCTCGTAAACCTTGCACCCCATGACTGTCTGGATACCAGATCGAAGACTATCCAAGAAACGTTTACATCTGGCCTCCGGAGTAGCTACAAACTCACTGGCGTAGATAGACAGGCGGTTGAACTTGATCTCATACTCGTTGACCGTCTGTTCTGCCCCCTTTTGTAGCCCCAGAAACTCTCGCTTCAGCTGGTTCTGGTATGCCTCAGAAATAAAATTCCTTCGGAACATCTCCATGAACTGACTCAACTGGTCCCTGGTTCTCCTGTTCCCGAGCTCCCATGGCATCAATATGAGCATCCCTGGCATCTTGCGTTTGCAGAATCTGAGTTACCACGTTTAACATCTGCGTAGGGTCTCTCAAAAGAACAATTGGAGGGTGTTCCGGACCTTCCACAACTTGCTGCGATTGATCCATCGATACCTGATCGTCATCTAGGTGACCTCCAGCATGCTGATTCCCTCCAACCGGATCCATTCGTCTTACCTATACGAGAATGTTATGCATGCATATCATATCATGATAGATTTTATGCACAAATAGGCAATCATGCAATCACATTTATGTCCTCAATGACCTACTGCCTGCTCCGCTACCAAAATGAAGCGCCCCGACCCGTATTTACCGAACACAGTAAACACGTGCCGATATGAATACCCAACCCAAAATCACTTGGGCCTATTCACCTATTCCTTTCACTTTCTTCCCCGGGTCAATCCCACATCATTGGAGTCGCCACCTAAGTTTTATTAGGGACAAAACTTAGGAAAAACTCTCAAATGACTCCTTAGACAACATGGTCATGGCGAACCAAAGATATGGGATTGGGGGTTCGTCACGGATGGGAAGGTGTTAGGCACCCATCCATGTTGGGTCGAAATCTTGTGCAATTAAAGAGAAAAAATGCACCTTGTGCAAGTGTGCAAGTATGCAAGTGTGGAAAATAAAGAAAGGGGGGAGGAAAAGACTTAGCTTGCATCCCGTTATGAGACCGAGACTACCTACGTACCCGAGTGATCGGGGTCAAAGCCACGTAGTTCTAAACATGGCACACAGTGGCCACTTACATCATTAAAAGCACCAGTAATCAATCAGCCAGAATCAATCAAAAAGGGTTTAGGATTACCTTATGTAGCCCTCCTCTAGCTCCTTGCAATGGGTCGAGTTCTACACCCACCTTCTTGTCACTCCTTAGCTCTATGGTTGATCCTCTTCTTGATTCCTCCTTGCTAGACTACTGCTTGATGCTCCCCACGAAAATCCTCCAGAGTTTCTGCCTTAGAAAATATTTCTAAACTTGGAGAAGTAGAGTTTCTCCAAGCAAGAAGAGCTTATGGGTGTGTTTGTGAGAAAGATTGTGTGTCCTTTAAAATGTGCGTGAGGGGTTCTATTTATAGTGCTCTAGGAAGCCTAGGGGCGTGGGCTTGCTTAATGGTGAAGATTATGCCTGAAAATCTGGTCCAAAACCGCGTGGGATCGAAAAAGTATTAAAATCGGAGATTTTTGGAGATCCTGGGCACCCATAACCGCCATGGCCGACGGTCATGGCTTGGATGGCCGCCATGACCGGCGGTCATGGCCACAAGACCGCCAGGGCTTGGTGGCCATCCCGTGATGACCGTCGGGCCCTCCCGGTTTTGTGCGTTCTTTCCTTTTTTGCTCCTCAATCCTCCTATTTCAACTCTGATTTGATCCTACCGCGTAATCAACCGCTAATCTATCCTGAATCACTCTATTACTTGATTAGCACTCCCCCAAATCATTCCATAATCAAAAGATTGCACATTAACACCCAAAATCATACCAAAAACACAAAATCTACTTAAATGATAATTAACGGAAAATCAGAGCTAAAATTGATCTGCAAGAAATGTGTTAATGGGCTGGACAAACTCTGGAGAATAATTAACTTGGACCTTTAAATCTATTTCTAACCCAAGAATAAATCATCTCATTATTATTGGGTAAAAACAAATAAAAAGGCCTAAATATATTTTAATGAAAATAAACCTTATCATATGTTTTATCCTAAGGTTAAATCTTCTCATTAATCCTAGGATTTAAGTGCATAAAGGTTTATGTCATCAAAATACATTAATTCCACTAAGTTAAATTCCTATCATGCCTTCACTCAAAATCAAATCATCTCATTAACCTTGAGTTTAAGTATATCTAGAATCTAATTTTAATGAAATGTTCGTGGGTCAAATTTGGGTGTTCATAGCCGAAACTATTCTTATTGATAGAACAGACAGTACATTGCAGTCAAAATACTACACGGTAAATCCAATTACAACAGAAGTTTCAAGACATTATCCGTCGCCCATACTCGGGGACCATTATTCAATCCACACTCAAAGCTCAACAGCAGCTGCAGAAAGCATATGATACAGCAACTAGGGATGGCAACGGGGCAGAGAATTAGCGGGTTGAGCAATCCCCGCCCCGCCCCCCGCACCTTAGTTTCCTCCCCGCCCCGCCCCGCTCCCCGCACGCGGGGGAAAATTTAGCCCCATCCCCACTCTCCGCAATCTCCGCGGATCCCCGCAGATCCCCATTCCCCAAAAGAAGGTATGTCACTGCCGGAAACAACCCACACTTCCGACAACAAACCCGAGTACTGCGCCCAACAACAAAACGCAACCACCATCAAAACCCAAAAGAAAAAAAAAAGAAACGAAAGAGGAAGGGAAACGAAGGCTAATGCCTTACCGGAAAAGACGATCCCGCTAAGAGCCTCTGCCCAGAAACCACACTACCACGCATCGGCTCGAATCCGCACTACAGCAGCAACCCGAGTCTCCAATCGAGCCCTGCCCTTCACTGCCCGGAGGGGACCGCAACCACATCACGACCAACAACAACAACACTGCGACCGTGCACAACCCAGCAGTCGAACCCCCACAGTCACCATCCACGTCGCACAACACAACCCGCCATCGTCAACAACAACACATCACCCGATTAAAAGAGGAACTCGGGGAAATTGTGCAAAGAAGAGAAAGGGAGAAGAATTGATGGCTTACTGGTGAAAGGAGGAAACAGCGGCGACTCGAACCAAGTCCCTGAGCCCCGACGTCGAGTTCTTGGACCCGATTGTTACAAGACTCGGCAGCTCCACCTTTGGGCTTAGGCAGAGATGGGGGGCGACGGTCATGGGCGATGCACGGCGGCAATTGGTGGTTCAATGAAAGCAAGGGAAAGGAGAGGCAGGGAAGAAGGGGAAGAGGAAATAGAAGGAGGGGTTCGGGTGGTGTGCTTGCTCGGGGAGAAGAGAGAGCGAGAGATGCGAGAGGAAGAGAAGATGGCGATGGTGAGGATAGTTGCAGAGGAGGAGGGCTGCGGCCGTATGGGTGTGTGGTTGATTAGAATAGGAGAAAAGATTTAGGGTTTTTTTTAGAAAAGATTTAATTTTGGTGTGGTCTCTGTGTGTGGGTAGTGGGCAGAGTGGGTTGCGCAATTTTTTTTTAATATATTTTGGAAATGACCAAAATATCACAACTATCAGGGCAACTCTAGCTTCCACTTCAGGGGCATAATAGTCATTTCAAATTTTGCGGGGCCCCGCGGGGCGGGTGATGCGATCCCCGCCCCGCCCAGTGAATTATCCTCAGGTACAAAAATGCCCCCATCCCCGCCCCACGGGGCAAAAAAAATTCCCCGCCCCGCCCCGATCGCGGGGAATCCCCGCGGGGATCCGCAGAGATGGGGAATTTTGCCATCCCTAACAGCAACAGAGGCAATATAGTAATGCAGTAACAAATATAATACAGCAGCGAAAGACTTATATGCACATGCAGCGGAGGTATGGATCCAGAGTCAGGTGGAGAAGAAAGCAGCAGCCATCGAACGTCGTACCTGAACTACGAAACAACTTAACCTACGGGATGAAACCCCGCAGGCGAGGGGTGAGTCCGAAGTGCTCACCAACCATGGATAAACAGAGATATGCAGGCAACCATAATACTTTCGAAGAAAATAACAGCAAAAGACAACTCAAGAATCAACCAAATCATGACTGAGCCAAGGCCAAAAGAATAGTTATTATTATTACCAATTTTATCTTTCGGGGCCCTGTCACTGGACAAGCTAGGGTCGTACCTGGTTATTAACTAATTCCGGATGCCAGGCCAAAACACAATCCGGGATCAACATCCCAATAACAAACCAATCCGGGATCAACATCCCAATATCCAAATCATCCGGGATCAACATCCCCAATAACCAAACCAAACCGGCCATGACACCACAGAACTAGCCTCTAACCATCTAGTCGTACCACTACTTTCCACGTGAAAATTAAGTCATCATCTTAGATTCAATTCCAATTCCAAAACTCTTTCCTCAATTAACCAACTTTTTATTATCTCAAGTTATTCCACAGACCAAACCATCAACAATCTCGTAACACCATTTATTCACAATTAACAGTTCATCATTAATCACATTAACCACACAACCAATACACAGTCCAACAATAGCAACAATAATAACCATAGCAGTCAAATAACCAACAATAACCATCGCAGCAGTTCAATCAAACAACAAAGCACACACAGTATTACAGGCACATATCAAGGGTTATCCATCCTCACCTTAGCCGATTATCAGGTAACTGCTTGTTTTCAACTCCTATATCAAACAAATAATATATGCACACATAAGATGTTATGCACATGCCAGACTAATACTGTATGCCGTAATATAAATACTGACTCATCTCGGTTACTGCCTCGGGTTAATCCCATTATCATCATAATCAAAAATATACCTTACTTATACCCGGTTATTATTCCGGTATTTATTACTTTGATAATACCCTTCCAAAAATTATTTCATGTCAAAATAATTATCTTTTTCCATAATATACTATACCATATATATATTCCAAAATTATTTTCTAAAATTGTAAACCTTTTTATTATTTTTCTTCCATTTTGTTTCTTTTTCTAGATTTATTCTCTTTTTATTTTAATTAAATCGGACTGGGCCATACTATGCAGCCCACATCCAAACCCAGCCCCAAACCACAAGACCAGGCCTAGGTCAAGGCCCAGACCACAACAGGTCCAAGCCACATCCGGCCCAGAGCCCGCGCAGCCTAGGACTCGACCCAGAGACCTATCCGGGTCGTCCACGGGTCTGCTGCTCACCTTGGTCATGCAGGTGGCGGCGCGACGAACGGGACGAGGCTGATGACAACACGGGTGGCGCGAGGCGACGGCTAAGGCGAGACGGGGAAGGTGGCGGCGTCGCTGCTGTCGTGACGAGAGAGGTGGTGCGAGGGGGGAGATCGGACGAGGGGAGGCCGGCAACGTGACTCGGTCCCGTCGGCTACTGGTCGTCGCACACAAAGATGAGGGCGACAGCGACGACTGGTTGCGATGGAAGAGAAGGAAGAAGGAAGGAGAAAGGAGAAGGTGGTAGTGGCGGATGGTAATGGTGGTTCGGCCGGTGGGGGTTCACGGGCAAGAGAGGAAGAAGAGAGGAGGTGAGGGTGTGGGGTTGTCCAAAACAGCAGCATTTTGGCTAGTGTGTGAGTGTTTGTTTCCTTTTTTTTCTGGTTTGGTTCACTAGGTTGTATGGGTCTTCTGGGCAGTGAATTTGTAGAGTTTTGCAGGGGAGTGAGGGGAGGTGAAGGCCGGTATGGTGTGCACTAGGAAGGCAGGAAACACGGGTAAAAGACATGCAGACACAGGTGAAGCACGAGCATGATAGTGATAAGGCACGGGTCACAGAAACAGTTCACAAGCATCACAGGAGAAGGCGGCGGCAGCCCACAGTTATGCACTACTGTGCAGCATGTGAGGCGGGTTTTGTCCGGACCAGAAAATAACCATTATACCCCCTTGACTTTATTTCTGGTCCGATAACTCGAGGATAAACCTGATTTTTCTGAAGATTCCTGGACCCGAAAAATTCCAACTTTGGTCCGTAAAATCCGCAGAAAAATCCCGAACGCGGGACAGGACTCGGTTTCGGAATCCGATGCAAGAGTTACCATAAATTAATTACCTAAGATTAATTTTAATGATAAGTAACTGTGTAAAAACTTTTTACGGTACTAGTAAAAACGCAAAAATTATCGGGCTGTTACAATATATATTTTTGTAAGGAAATAATTTTTATGAGATCTATATAATATAAAAATAAATAACTATTAGTTTCTAAGGCGATAATAAATTTTACAAAAATGTTATCTTTTCCTTTGGATGAAACGACCGCATCCCAAAAACGACAATACAAAATATAAATAATTATAAAATGTCTAAAATACCCTTAAAACCAGGGATTCCAAACTCTATGTAAAAACATCAACTCAATATCTCAGAGTAACTAAAAATAAACATCGGGATACAAGAGTCAAATATAAACCAGGGTTAACTAGCCAAAGTAACACCGGTTAAACCTACCGGAACAACAACTAATCAAAATCCAAGAAACCAAAACAGTATCCCGAAAATAATACGCAGCGAAAAAATAACAATAATGTCTATGACAAGTGTAGAACATATAAGTGTCAACTCTATGGATCCACCAGGAAGGAAACGCAGCTACTTGCTGAAATGAAAGCGTCTGATACCCGAGGTAAGAGAAACCGTCAACAAGCTACTAATGATCTGTAAAAGCACGGTGGCGATTTATATGAGTCGCCTACTCAATGTACAATATAACACAAACATACAGGCACACGAAGACAGGCTCGTAGGGTGAGTAAGTCCACGAGCACAAGTATACACACACAATCAACATGTCTCAAATACCACACATACAAGTGTTAGGTGAATTATCTGGTTTTCACATTCTTATCATTATTAAGGGCCCTCTACTGTGTGTGTCGTGCGCGGTAGCGACTGGCCAGCTCCCCAGGGCATATGCCCAAATATAGTCATATATATATAGTATAAATATCAACACCGGAATGGGTAAGTTTCGACTAAGAAAACCACTATCAACAAGTGACCGACAACTCTAGGAGGGGTGCTCTCCTCAAAGAAATTATAATACAACATCTTGGGGCACACCCGTCAGTCCCCAAGTCGCCAGCTCTGTGAGGGGTGCTCTCACCAAAAGAAATGGATGACAATAATAAATAACCAAGGGGTACACCCAACAAATTCCCAAGGCTCCAACTCTGTGAGGGGTACTCTCACTAATATACTAACTGAGGGCGTACCCATCAATTCCCTCGTCGCCGTCTCTGTGAATACAATTCACTAAAATAACAGGACCCGAGGAGTACCCTCTCTTCCCTCTCGGTGATACCATTCAACTGCCCCACAGTAGAACTTATTAATCATTCAGGTACGTTATGTTACCAATTATGAAATTGTATAAGTGTCACCTCAAGTCATATCTAAGTTGTGTACCATTACAAAGGTTCTCTAAATAGAGCCTAAAGCTCACAATAAACAGGATATAGCAAGACAACGAATATCACAGGCATGGCAATAACAGCTCATAGGAGAATCAGATGGCAAACAACACATATTTATTGTCATGGCAATTCAGCACATAAACAACTAGGTACACAACACAGTCAACAGTATGAAGCATACCCAACAAGCAGTACTACCTAACCATACCAACAAGTATTCACATACAGGTATATAAGTCTTATAGAGTCACCTCAATTATGATGGCGCTATGTCTGTCCACCACTAGTTCCTTCTACTCCCGAGTTATGTCTTGTGCCTAAACACATAGACACCACTATCACACAAAAGAACTAAACAAAAGCATGCATGCACGTGCAATGCAACCGTGAGTTAAAGTCCAGCCCGACCAGTCTACTCTCACTCACCAAAACTATACTTCCAAGTCATGGGTCTATAGGTCACAGGCTTAAAGCCCAACTATGTCCAAAATCCTTATCCAGCTCAAAGTCCACATGGTCTCTAGGCCTAAAGCCCACATCCCCAGAACTAATATACAATCCAGATGTAACGCCCCGGATTTTCAAAATTTGATTGTTCGGAATTTTTGAAAATTTATTCCAATTTTGCCCTTGTGGAATTTCCGAATTTTTGGTTATGGAAATAAATTATTTTCCTTGGAAATGATGTATTTAGGTTGGCGTTATAGGGGGTTTGAGTTTTGTCGGAAACGGGGACTCATTTCGAGGTGAAACGGGGTTTGAACGATGATATGGTCGAAACTGCGTCGTTTTGGAGTTCAAAAAAAAAAAAAGAAAAAGGAAGCTGCAGGTCAACGGGGCGGGTTGACCGCGCCAAGCTAAACGACACGACGTCGTTTTGGCTTGGTGGGTCAAAAACCCTACCCGGACCCCCTCTCCTCTCCTCCTTCTTTTCTACTCTTCTTTTTCTTTTCTTCACTTTTCTTTTTTCTTCTTCTCCTTCCATTAGCCGCTGCCGTCTACTCCCTATTCCTCCTTCCTCTCTCCCTTTCTTCTTCCTCTTCTTCTCCCTCTCCCTTCCTTCTTCCCTCGTTCTCCCTCTTTCTCTTCCCCTCATCTTCTTTTCCGTTCTCTTCTCCCTCTCGCGTTTTTGGTACACTCAAGTACACGGGCCGCCGCTGCTCGCCCTCGAACCGTCGCCGTCGCCGTCGCGAGTTGCAGAGGCCGGGAGCCTACTCGCGTCGCCACCGTCGCGCACACGTGTGAGTCCTCCTCTTCCTTCTTCGTTATCTTTGTTTTCTTTTGTTCTTTTGGTCGGTGGCCTAACCGAGAATGGTTTGACTTTTTTGTTGATGGTGTCTTGTGCTGCCGATGGGGATCTCCGGTGGTGTGTTGGTGGTCTGTGTTGTTGTTGTTGGATCTGTGTGGTGTGTTGTCTGTGGTGGTCGTGTTGTTGGTTGGTCCTTGTCTCGGCGGGTCTGTGTCGGGTTGGTGACGGGTTGCGTCGGGGTCGTTTGTGTGTGTGTTGTGGTTCACTGCCGGTGTTGTTTCTGGTGGTGCGTGGCTGCGGGTGTGGTGTGTCGGCAGTGATTGGAGCTCGGGGGTGTTGGTGCTTTTCCGGGCAGATTTGGTTCCGGCAGAGATTTCCGGGTAAGGGCCGTTTTGTGTTGTCTTCTTTTTAATTCGTTTTTTTTTCGGGAAGTAGGGTGTTGAGTCGTGTAATTGGTTGCTGTGAGTTGAATTTTGGGTTGGTTGTTTGTTTCTGGCAGTTTTGGGCAAATTCCGGCAAGGTCACCGGAATCCGGCGAGGCTCGGGAATTTTCCGGCGAGGCTCGGGAATTTTCCGGCGAGGCTCGGGAATCTTTCCGGCGAAGACTCGGGAGTTATTTCCGGCACTTAACGGTATACTTTAATGTGTAACTTGTATTCATTCACGGCATGTACTAATTCGGAATTGGGATTTGTATTTAATTGTGATTAGTGGAAACCGAGACGGGTAGAACCTTAGGCCGGTAAAATACCGACACGGGTAGAACCTTAGGCCGGGATGGATTTGGACTC